>JAOYRR010000284.1:0-198657 GCA_038994665.1 Podotricha telesiphe | reverse complement strand
ACTATATAGGTATATTTTTGCTAGTGTAAATAATAAAATACAAGCATAGCGATAATATATGTGTTTAGAACGTACACAAACGGCCTTAGGCGGAAATTTACTTTTTAATAAAAAAATCATTGCGTGCGAACACAAGTAGCGAGTCCACACGCAAAGTACGGAATAATTTAAACACTACATCCGATGACTAATGACGATTATTATAGCAATCAATTTATTGAATGCGATTGAGATATCCCTTAAGTAAAAGGTAGCTGTTATAAAGTGAAGGCAAGCACGCGATATCACCTTTTCTGGCCGCCTTAAATTAAATTAACATTGATTTATACGACAAATTTGTTAATACAAGTTCTTCATTATTCATTGATTCTCAAAATATTTCTTTGATCACCATTTGTTATGAATTTTTTGTAAAAACTATTTATTCGACTTCCGATTATAAATTTACGGAAGCAGAGAAGTAGGTACTACTGCCTTCTTATTTTTTTTTGTCGCTGGGAAATGCAATTTACGCAGATCATCCGCACGCAAGGTACCTTATGAGTGGATGATACCATGGGACTCATTCGTGAATACTACCCACAAAAACCCAGCGGAAACTCTCTCTACCATTATGAGACGTCTCAGGAACGCTTGCGCATGCGACCACGACGCCTTGATATACAGCCCGCCTATTGCAAACCACAGTCGCCTTCAGGGTGCTCCGGGGTTTCTTCCAGAGCACCCACAGCCTCGATGATTGACAGAAGGATCACCATAATCCTCCCTCTAGGGTAGGGGGAGTTGGAGTATACTGTCTTCTCCTATACCCTGGTCTACGATGGCGGAGTGGGTCTACATTTACGCTGGACTCACGCATCCACCCCGCGGACTCCTTTAGTGCTATAACTGACTCGCAGAAGGAGACCATTCTAGACCAGTTCCTCTCACTAACCAGCATGGTCCCCACCACACTGGTTAATGAAAGGTCCCTACCTGTTTAGTCAAGCAGGTACTACTGCTAAGTCAACCCTTCTTTCATTTTATGGGCTTAATGTAATTAATGGCGTAACTTAACCCCAAGCTTTGTCTACCCGCTAACTTTTCCTGATAAATACTAATTACTTTAAGCGATCCTCCGAGTAGCACTTGAAGTGCCAACCATCGTGTGTAAAACGCGGCACTCTCTAACTATCACATGCTCCTCAATAACAGTGGCTCCACCGTTTTTTTCCTTATAACAAGGTAGTCAGAGAGAACCTAGTGTCAAGACACTCTATTCTTCACTTTCCGCCCGACAACGAGACACTGCGTGTTGAGTGGCGCGCAGCACGCCACACTTTTGCCTTACCGGGCCGGAGAAATGAAAATATTTTATATATAACTATTATTTCAAGTGGCGATTGAACTCATAACCCAATCGCGTGTACAGTTGCTGTCCCACTGCGCCCCGACAGCTTCAATAACATTGAATACAAGATTTAGCTAGAATAATAACATTACTTCACTAACACGTCAATTTACCAGCATTCACTATACTTTTTATCTACGCAAGTGTTCGCGTGAGCTGCAACTAGTAATTTGAATTTTAGAATGCAAAGTCCGCCCATTCCGTCACGCCCACAGGTAGGTGCAATCTGATTACGCTTATGTAAGATTGATATGCATTTTCTGACCCCGTCCGTAGTTTTGCCATGACGCCATACGAAGGCTGAAGGCCTTAGTACTGACAATGTATATATATGAAGAAAAATATTTTAAATTATGTGATTTATAAGTAAATATTTTAAATTATAACTGTTTTAAATTACTTACAATGATTCAATATTTTTTAATGTTTTATTTAGACACAACAGCAATGAATTTTGTGCCTCAACACGCAATGTCTCGATTTCGGGCGGAAAATAAATAACGGAGTGTCTTGTCACTAGGATCTCTCTGACTACACTGCTATGCGGGAAAAATGGTCAAGCTGCTTTTTTTATTTATACACTTAAGATTAGAAATTAAGAAAATGAAATTTTATGAAGCGGGAGTTTGAATCCATTAAAGACAAAAAGATTGAAAAATTCGAAAGAAAATCTCTAGTAACGTTTATATCTTCTCTTTATTTTATGCAACTACCTACATTGTAAGGTGGATAAAAATATAACTCCAAATTAGTGACACTTAATTCGATTTTGAACGTAGTGTAGTATCACTTTATTTTCTACTTTATGCTAATGAATTGAATTGTTAATTGCTTAATGAATGCGAAGTGCCGTGATGGATCGCAGAAACCATCCTCACATAGATAATATAAAGTTTATAAGCCATTACGGTTTATTTTCAAAACAAAAATGACCTCTCACCGACTTTCCCCCGTCACATATCAGTAAAATGATCCGAAATTAATGTCTAAGATGACAAGCATTGTCTTGTAGCCAATTGTCAAAATCACGTATAGTGCCGACTTGTAATTTGTAACATGATCTTTTGACCCTGGCCAGTTCTCATAGGTTTCTATGTAAATGTCATGTAGAAAGGACTTTAGATATGCTATTTTGACAAATAATCAACATACTGACAGACGGTCGATCCCCTATATACTTTTCATAATAGTGCAACGAATAGTTTTTTTTTAAATTTACGTGTATGTTTTAAAAATTTTTTTAAATAAACTAATTAAGTTGTTGCAATGTTTGAAATTAAGAATTTATTCATTATATTTTACTAATTTAAGTGATGTAATTATAATATATCTTTGACCTCATGTTAATATTTTTATTCCGTAGGCTCAAACAAATTTGTTAAATTTATTGTATAATTTTACATTTTTGTACGTTAAATTAATAAACGTTAAAAAAATAACTGTAATCTCCCTGTTACTCATTACGTAATGGCCCAAATCGACATCGAAAAGAGACGAAGGGGTGTTTTGACATTTGGTTCTTTTTTCCTACTTATTTTTATAAAATAGGCAAGGCGAACGACAAGGGTCACCTGATCATCGCCGCCCACGACTCTGTGTAACATCAGAAGAGCTACAGGAATTTTGCCGGCCTTTAAGGTGGAAATAGACGCGCTTTTTGAAGATACTCATGTCAAATCGACCTGGAAAAACTGCCGCTGGTAGACCATTCCACAGTTGAGTGGCACGTGGAAGGAAGTTTCTACTAAACCGCACAGTAGTAGAGTGCCACGTATCCAGATGGTGAGGATGGAATTTCAGTCTGGTAAGTACTGTGCGGTTAGAAAATACTTAATTAAATAAAATACTTCACTATACCGGAAAAAGCGTGCAACGACATTACAATAATTATTAACTTAGAATCAAAGTGAAACTATTCAAAAAGATTGAAAGTCAGACAAGTATATTTCCATATCCATTTAGCTAGTAAATCTTATTTTGTAATCTTGCTATCTATGATCTCAGGAAAAGCGGCAATAAACAACAAGTAATCGGTACAGCCTATCTGTTTTGCTAAAGGAGGCGTTCTCAATTGAAAAATAGCCTATTTCCCTTGTTACCGTGACTAGCCGCCGTGACGGGAGCTACGATAAGTTCTTAATTAACATATATATATTTTTAAGAAGGGAATATTATGCTAATAATAGACTTGTCTCGCTATTAAAAACAAGTAAGAAAGAAAGGTAATAATATTGTACAAGTTTTATATAAATCTATGAATAATTAATTGGATTTTTTGCCCTGTTTTATAAAATGGCGAATGTTTTTTTGATCTATTAGTTACTTTATTATAATACTAGCAAGGTGCCCGTGGCTGCGCCCGAACGTACTATTATAGCTATTTCGTATTTTCGGCGACCTTTTCGTAAACCAATAAAGTTATTAGAAAATCTAAAAAGAAATAGAAGAACAAAAAGCCGATGTTTATCCCAATCCTTATTACAATTTGTGTAGCGGCTTGGCCGTGACGACGTCACAGACAGACAGATAAGTTCGTTTTCAATGTACTACACTATACAATATATATATATATATATATATATATATTATTTTCATATATTTATGACATAAAGCTCGTAAAAACTATATATAGTATACAAGCGTACCTTACTAGAGCTTTCTGATTCGAAAATACATAATATTTGTTATTTTGCATAAGTTCATTGCCCGGGTTGATGAATGAGGAGCACATGACGTAAACAAGAAACTGAACGCTAGAGCCTCAGGCGAAACCGTTTCAGCTATTTTAAATGAGTTGTCAATAATCTGTAAGTAATTTTAAATTACCTGCCCGATCTGGATGGGTGAGTGATGTTGGTAAATCGTATGTGAAGAAAGCTTTTTTTTATTTTTTTCTTTATTAGTATCCATATATCTAGTATTAGTAAAAGTATTATTACCGTAATAGATTATTTAGTAATAATTAATTTGATGCTCTATTTTCCGTCAATTTAAATGGTCAAACACGTACTAAGTGAGCAGTGATAGTGTTATTTATTTACGTTTTAAATTGGTATTATTAGGTTAAATGAAAATCGAAACGCATGTTTTCCAATTCGAGTGGAAAAAAGAGTACAATGTATGTCTTAGTATTAGCCTACCTAGCTATGTGTAAAAGAGCGCAGGGCTGCTTTTCTTTTTGTTATCTTAAAATTGTTAATGGGAAAAAATAAAAATTTGAACGCATCAGAATTCGAACCCGCGCCCCTTGGAACAACAAAAATAAGTTGTAATAAGCGTATAAGAATTCCGACGTAGCCTGATGTAACGTTCTACGCATAGCTTAGCGGTCAGCGCTCGGATGGTTTCCGAGTGGCGTGGGTACGAATCCCGCTGCGTTAAAATTTTTATACGATTCCCAAAAATATTTTTCAATTTCCTAAGAGTGTGTAAATAAGACTTTAAAAAATGTTAATGGATATTTAAATTTAAACGTTTATAATTAGTTAACTACTCCATAAACTGATACTAAATATTTATTTGAAATTTACATGTTATTACACAATAAATTAAAAGAACACAAACTAAGGTGCTTCTTTTATTTATCAATATTAATAAAAAAATAAGTTAATAAATTTGTACATGTATGAAAATATTTCACACATTCATTCGACAAATTTCATTGATTCATTTATAGCTGACAAACAATGTTTTGTATGTATGCATTAGAAACTATTGGAGTAACAATAAAAGCTGCAATTTCTAAAATATAAATTAGAATTAAAAGTAGAAATTAAAGCTGTGTATCAAAGCATGTAATAAATTGAAGAAAGCATCAACGAAAGTTTTCCTGTAGGTAATAACCGCTCTACCGCATTATTACGCTAGGCTCCCGCCTACTGCTGAACAAATCAAATCATTCCTACTGCCAATTAGACACAATTTTCGGCTAGTACAAAGATGCCCGCTGTCCTAAAGACCATTGGTTGGTAATTAAAACAAATAGGGTCAAAAGGGACCGCCTAAGGCGCCACGGGGCGGTTTCGAACGGCGCGCCGTCGCCGCGAGCCATCTACCCCCTCATTATAAACTTAATCTAATTATTGAATTCGTACAATGTTGTGTTTACATTTTTTTTCTAACTTGCCCCACTATACTTAGAAATGGATGCGTAAGCGCTAAATGGCACGTTTAAGGCAATATATCATAACCAAGTGGTCACTGCTGTGCCGACGGTTATTTTCTCACGCCGATGTCGAGGACTATTTGAGTGGAATCTTAACTTATTACGGGGTAATACAGTTTACTGAATTATTTTTAAAATTATATTTGGCTCGTACCTTGTTTTTGTTAACATTGATCATGATCAAGGCCTCGAAATATAGAGATACATATTTGTGTACATTATTATATTAATATGTGAAGGAAAAGCTTTAGATTCCTATTTACGAAAATTATACGAACGCAGAAATATGAAGTGAAGTTATTATCTATACAAATAAAATTGGAGCGTCTGTTTGTAATATTAAAATAACCGTTTTTTACTATATGCGTATGTATGTAGTATACACGGTACTTTTTCTACAAAAATATGTATAGGTATACCAAATTAAGATTTCTTTTATTGGTGTCTCTTTGTTCCGGTTAATCTCTGCAACGCCTGGACGGACCGATTCTAAACGGGACCGCCACTGGCCGATATCTGATGTAATAGAAGTTTAGAATTTCATGCGGATGAAGTATAATAAAATTCGTTGCCACTGAAGTATTAAAATGATTATTTCATTACTAATATTAGAAAACATTACTTTTAAAATTATTTTCCTCTTGTGTCTCTCTTTAATTTAATAAATCAAATTATTCCATTATTCTTAGGAATGTATGAAGTAATGTTCCAACATTAACATTCCTTTAACACTATACTTACTCAAAGAATTTTTTAAAAGTAAATGCTTCATAGCTAAAAGTGTGTTATTACTCAAACAAAAAGTAAAACTGTCTTGCTCACTCTCAAACCTCATTTAATAAGACTAGCTGTAACGTACCGTCTTTTTCTGTATTATTTGTATAAGGATATAATCAAAATTTTCGTTAAGAAAATTTTTTAAATTACATCTGAAAGACAAAGTGAGGTGTGAATAAAGTATTTAGCGTTTTTTTAGCATTTAATGTGCAATGATAAAATTTAATAATTTTAAATTTTAACTTCACATATCTCACATATATACCTATCTAAACACTATGTAATGTCTAACCAGACAGAGCAAATAAAGTGTTAAGATTTTCTATTGTCCATATTTCGCCAAAATTCGAAACATTGTGCACTAAAAGGCCTTTACATTATTAAATTCTTGCCAGATCCCCACCCTCACAACGATCGAGCTTACAGTCTGACATTATATCACAGCACGATGGTTAATAATGATTGGAACTCCACAAAATGCCTTATCAATAAATAACTTCACTTTAAACTTGAAAAAAGACAGACAAATCTCCGATAAATTTTATAGAAAGGAATCCCTTTATTACAGTGAACGATCGATTACCGAATAATTCGTAAACCAGTAATCAACATCGGCTTTGCATTGTAATTGCCTAGCTATTATGGTCCCATTACGTTGTCCTTTTATAGGTGAAAATTCTTAAGACACAAATGTTACTATATCCGTATCTGTATAGTCACCTGTTGGAATGTGGGTGGATGGCAATAAGGTTGGCTTAATAGTTTTTTTTTAAAGCGAAATGGCAGCATCAAAGACTTTACTATGTGCAATGCAAACGTCAAATAAACAGCTTTGGTGATGTTAAAAATGTATAATTAAATTAAGTACATTTAAATTAAAATCATTTAAAAAATATTAGTGATTGATGCGTCCGAACCCAAATTGTGAATACCAAAGTACTTTAAAAATCTCATACTTTTTATAGAATTATCGTTTTTTAGACGAGAAAATGGAAGAATACTTTGTTTAGCCATAAATATTGTTACAAACAAAAACTGCTTTTTTTATTCTACGTAACATTTATTTCTATTACAGTGTGTTTAGTTTAATACATGAATATAAAACCAATAAAAAATACTTCTGAATTGACTGCAATAGTCTTTCAGTCCTTTACAGTCCTTTCTATGGGTAAATTATTCAATACAATCGTATGGATTGTTTTAGAGACTCCAAATCACTTTGACTATAAATCGTATAAAAATTACAGATTCCGAATTAAAAAGTAATATTTTGTTTATTTTTCATTACAATAGTATTGTGACCAGACTAAGTATATTCTTTTCTATACAAAAATACACTTATACACGCATTTTCTCGCATTATCGGGTACACGAAGATTACCTATTGTAAAGGCTTTTGTAAACTCCATTCACAATTTTCCGCCTGCGTTCGAGGCATTACATATTTAATTAACGACCCGTTTTATCTCACCAAAGCGAAAAATAAAACAATTTAAATATATAATTTTCTGTATTTATTTCGTATTTATAAAACACAACTAAAAATATGAATATATTTTCTCAATATGAGTTGGAATTTATCTAAAATGAAAAGTCGTACAAAATAATCAATTGTGATTTGATGAATTTTGCATACCCCTTTATAGCTGATATTTGTTTTATTAAAAATGTCTACTACCAACAGATAATATAGAAAAGATCTCTTAATACATGAATTAAATTATTAATTACCAAATTCCTAATAGGAAAAAGCCTTACAAAATTACATTTACCACAAAAAATCAACAGCTTCAAATCCCACAGTCATAAAGCCAAAGGTGAGAACCGAGATCTAGCCTGAAGCAAACGGTAGACCCACTTAAGCAGCAACACATGATGGTGCCCACTATACTATACCATATATCATCGGCGCCACAGACAAACAAAATGGGCATTATAAAAGTTGGGATACTGCCGAACGGAGGAGTTCTTATAATGAAGAAAATTTATAAATTGAGTATAGTAGGATAGGTACAAAAGGTCGCACGCAATCCGAGCATTCGGAGCACGTGGGAAAGACACAGCCCAGGCGGGTAGCCTTAGGCAAACTGCCACGGTTGACGATCACCGCGATAAATATATTCGACATTAGTGAGCACAGAGCAACCATCGCTGTGGAATTTATGTGAGACTAGCTTGAACTGAAGGTGTAATATTACAATGAGCACAGCCTCAAAGCGTGTTTTGTTCTCAAAAATTGCTTTTTGACGCAAATGAGTACGTAAATTTTGTAGTTATCATTGTATTGCCTAATAACCTGCATGTTACCAGCAAACTTTGTATTCACATATCCGTTAAAATAATTATTTTTGATACAGATTACTGTTATAAAAAATATAATAAAAAAAACTATTGCTTTTTAGTCGTTGTTAGTATTTTGTTTCAATTACAATTGCATTTTAATTGACAACAAAGTATAAATCTATAAGTATATATAAGTGACTAGCAATATGTAAATACAAAATATTAATAACACTAACATAACATAAAAGTAATTGGTGATATAAACTCATTTTAAATAGCCTAATTTATTTCAATCAGCAAGTCATTTCTTTTGATATTACACTGTGGACTTTCCAAAACGTTCCTACGGATGAAGACAGTTAGAGGGCGAATTCCCTAAAAACTCGGTCCACGGGGTCAAATGTCGAACAATTTATTGCCTCCACAGTGGGGCTCAACCGTTTGGCTTTCGGCGTTCTTTGGGAAGATCCGCAAACCTCTAATTAGGAGGATTATGAAAATATTCACACAGGTGCTTGGCACATCCCTAATAAGCATCTTGGCTTGGGGCGAGTCGTGAGCCAGCGTTTAATGTTTTTGGGTCTAACTATTGCAGGTGATTTTAGTTTTTTTAAGTTACTAAGTCAATCTAGGATTGATCATTATAATTGAGGTGCCTTCTCTTCTGTGTTTAATATATAAATTCATTCTTCAGCTATTGTAAAATACGTTTACCTAATATAAGTACGTGCAATTATAATAAGAATATATAATAAGAATAAGAAAAAACTAATTTAATTATTACACATCATTGTCATTAACAATCTTAAATTTACTTTTTCACTATATTTTTTTTATTTTCAAATGTAGCTAAATTCGCCTTATTATTTCAACTTTTTAAGAGACTAACTTTAAAAGAACTTTAATGTCTTAGCAGCTTAATAGAAAGCTCCAGGATAAAATAGGGTCGAGGAAAAATTACCTAATAATGTACTCGTATGATTTTCTATTTTAAGAACACTACTATGACTTTACATACGACTTGACATTAATATGCTACTAGATTTACACATTTTCTTCTATTATAATTATGCAATACAGTTACAAACTAAATACTTACGAGAACCAACAGCGATTTCTTTACAAAAAAGCTAGGCACGAGTGTTGACCATTAAAATTTTATCTTTCTTACTATAAAACAAAAGTTAAGGGCGCCTCTGACTGAAATCTTAGTCATTTATCTATTATTGTAATTTCATGTGTAAAATGTGTTTCAAAAACTCCATGTTATCATAGGTTATTTTAAAAACGTGACACACATAATGTTTGTCCAAGTGGACTTACTTTTATTTTTTTTTATTTCTATGAAGAAAGAATGTAACTGTAAGTTATAAAATATGAAATAAAATTCAATTCTTCAAAACGGCATTCTCAATTAAGGCCTTTATTAAAACTTGAACTAAAAAACTGTTGAAGTACCTAATACGTTGATGAGAAATGACAAATTATTTTTTCGTCTTAATTTAAATAAAATTTGTAACATCAATAAACTGTTAATTATATCATAATAATCAATAAAATTACATATATATATATATGTATATAGACATCATATTAGAGAGAAGAAACTCCTTAGGCTTAAGGAGCCCTTTAAAATGCGCACTCGCCTCTATCGACCATCCCACTATCCCTACTTAACCAAATTTAAAAATATAACATAATAAATAAATCAAGCAATTTTTAAGGTATTCCTTTGAATGATTGAAAATTAAGATAAAAGATTTGTTAAAAATACATATAGATATTATAATAAAGTAATTGTATTGTCACTTGGCAAATTAATAGATGCAATGTTTGTATTTTAATTTTGGAAATATTTTGAAAACTCTGTTTTATAATACTTTTCAGTTACAGTCCATGTAGACTTAGTGTTTTTATATAAAACTCAACATTGCTCTCTTGTGTTACTATCTGATGGTGTTTGTTATTACGTAATATATGTACAAAATTAAAACAATAATTATACAAATAAATAAAATTGTAGTGTGTGTTTGTAATATTAAAATAACTGCTTTTTAGTAAATACATATATGTACATAATCCTAAATAGCATTATTTACAAGTTTGGTCTGTCTGTCTGTTTGTTCTGGCTAATCTCTGGAACGATCTCTCATCTGGACTGATTTTGATGTATTTATTCACTAGCTGATAACTGTTGTAATGAGGAGTAACTTAGGCTACTTTTATTTGAGAATTCCACACCGACGATATCGCGGGCACAGCTAGTTCATTAATAATATCACTTTTTATTTTTTTGTTTCGTGGGAATACAAAAAGAGTTATTTATAAAGAAAACAAAACATTACGAAAAATAGAAAAATTCGGCCGCTTACTTTAAGTTGTTAAAAAAATGACAAAAATTAATGATACGAGTTAGACAAAAATATCAATAATGACAGCAAGGATGAATGATTCAGTCTAGAATTTCCTCAACGATTTTTTGCAACACAAAATACAATGAAATCACAATTTCGCAACCGTAACCATTAATGTTCATTCATAAAATAGTGCAAAAACTCAAAAGGTTGCTGGTTAATGATAGGTCGTTCGAAATGAAACCGACGGAAGGTTGCCATAATTTTTGACATGTCGACCGTAAACACCTTGTATTTCAACAAAGATTATTAAGGCAGATATAATAAAAAGTTGTAATAATAGTAAGTCCCATATATTTTTTAAAGCCATTGTTTCGCAGTCGGACTATGTATGACAAACGCGATTACTTGTGGGTTCGATTCCCACTTAAAGGAATGATTATATTTAAATTAATTTCACTTCTTTGCTCTGATACTTAAAAAAAATTATGTATACTTAACAAGCAATGTCTCAAATTCAGCTCAGCTAAATTTGAAGCTGTGTCCTGTTAGAAGAAATGCTGAACTGTACTGTATATTGATATACCACTGTAAAAAATTTAATACGATTCTTGTAATTTTCCTTTTAATTATTAGTTTGAAAGTGACTTTCTTTTTATATATTTCTCCATTATCCATCC
Organism: Podotricha telesiphe; assembly: GCA_038994665.1. NCBI lineage: Eukaryota > Metazoa > Arthropoda > Insecta > Lepidoptera > Nymphalidae > Podotricha > Podotricha telesiphe. The sequence continues at coordinate 187,008 of JAOYRR010000284.1, read as the reverse complement.
ATTGGTATTACTTAAGAAACTTCTATCATATCAGTTTTATAAGGGATGATTTTTATATATAATACATTTAATTTATAATCTTGTGCACTCATTTTCCTCCCCGTCGTATCCCACGAACTCATTTTAGAATTATTATACTGTAATGACAGGGTATTTGATTAGTTTGCGGTTGACCATCAATGGGTGTGGGTTCGAATCGGTGGCGCCAGTAAATCACCTATTAGTTAATATTGGAATTACTTTCGGGGTTATTTTGTTAGAATTGCCTAGTAGTTTAATTTTGTTTTGCAAATTATTATTAGACGTATTTTGAATTAATGTTGCCAACTGATTTAGTGACTGTGGTATATTTCATTTAGTTCCAGACGTTTTGTTTTTAAAATTCTAAGAACTATTGTTGTAAGTATTTAATTCTGTTCGGTAGGTACCTCCTGACATCGTGGGGCAGCGTCTAACTGCAAACGCGTTTGTTTATGGGTTCGATCACCAAAGGAATTAAATTCAATTTCTTCGCGCTGGTACAAGACAAAGCGCGACGTTCCGATTCGCCACATAACATGCAATGTCTGGAATTTGAGCGGAAAGCGGAGAACGGAGTGTTTGAACATTAGGTTTTCTGTGACTATTCTGCTATTTGGGAAAAGCATAGGCTACTTTTCTTTTTTTAACGTAAATAATTTTAAAAAAAACTAATTCAACTGAGTATATTTCGTTATTTACTTAGTTTTCATTTGTTATGTAAAGTCATGATATCTGTGGAAAATGGATTTATATATATTTATAGCATTATGTTTACGTACATTATCAAAGTATATTTTTATTGAAAATATAATATTTAAAATCCTTCAAAATCCAAAACCGCGCTACATATTATTACTCATAACAAAATGTTTAACAATTAAGTAATATTTCAACATAAAACCGTCAAAAAGATACATTTTTATTATTAAAACATCCAAAACAAATTCCAAGCGGAAGGCGTCCGTTTAAAAATGCGAAAATCATTTTAAAGTCACAATAAAATTACATTTGTTTGCGCCTGTTATCTTACAAAATTTCTGGGACGATTATAACCGCATTTGAGCTAAATTTAATAGCCGGCACCGACCACAGGGTCCACGTTTTGATTCTTCATAATTATACGCCTATTTTGAGAAATATTTTGCTTTGCCTGATATTAGTTACAACTGATTGAGAGATTGCCGAAACCCTTCTATAGTCATCATCGGCTTAATTGTTAGTTCTAAATTTCTAAGCAATTACAAATTAAAAATACATCTATGTAATTATACACACGCAACACGTTTTTCGATATAAAAAATTTTGTAAACCGCACTCCTTCAGAGAATCTCCTGTTTTTCTTCAAGAAGCTGTCATTCTTGACTATGTTCGTGTCTTTTTTGTGTTTTTTTTAAAATTAATATGGTTACTTTATAGTATACCTTGTTTTTTATCCCTACGCATCTCAAATATCACGCGAGATAAACAAAGAAAACTGAATATATATATATATATATATCTATATCTATAAAAAAGACATATTTAGAAAACAATTTCCTAATTTTGCGGATAACACTTAAACTTAACACTTAAAAAAATTTTAAAAAGTATATATATATTGTACCAAAGAAAAACATATTTTTTTTATTGTATGTAACATGTATTACTATTACATATGTTAGTTTAATACATTAATATAAAAAACATTAAAAATATGTAAAGCTTATTCGAAGTGGTTTCCATTGGCTGCAATACAGTCCTTTAAGCGTTGAGGCCAGTTATCAATAACGCACTCGTTTTATGGGAAAATTCTTCATTGCCAATCGTATCGATTGTTTAAGGGGCTCAAAATTACCATGGTATGATTTCTAACCAAGATTGGGTGGATCAAGCTTTATGACCCGGCGTCCGTCCGTCGAGTCTTGCTGAAATGACCATTCTTGGTTATTGAACATGGTGTTGTTAAGGCGCTTAACTACAATCTTAAGAATGGTATATTGATACACTTGCACACTTGTGCACGGTGTACAAATTGCCACTTGGCAAACATATTAAAACATCGTTTGATACCAATGTTTTGATACTTTTATCACAAAAATATTGCTCAGTCACACCTTCATAGCTATCACCCCAATAAACCATCACTGAAGTCTGATAATGCCCACGTTATACTCTGTTGACTAATTGGGAAGCTTTATAAGAGCTTTCAGCATAAATATGGTAATTTTGTTTGCTAAAATATTGCTGAATTGTAAAAATTTTGTCGTCCGTAAACAAGTGTTTTCTGTGACATCCCTTTGTATGCCGCTTATGTAGTTGTATAGACTTTACCACTCTATTCTTTTTAAAATTATCAGCTAAGAAATGACCAGTGCGTCTCTTGTACTCGTAGACTGCAAGTCTTAAGTCTTCTGTCACAAACAGATGAAGTTTCATTATACCTATCAATAGCCCGGTACATAAACATTTGACTAATACCAAGCGTATGGAGGATTTTAAAAATTGTATTATGTAGGTCTCTTTATCACACCACTCATTTTAATATCACAAAAAATTTTACAATATAATGGCGCTAAAATACGAAAACACAATAAATAATTATACCAAAAATGATAGATTCCAGATTCAAAAGTAGTGTTTAGTTTACTTTTAATTATATAAGTATTTATGACCAGATTAAGTGTATATATTATATATAGATATGTATATTATATACAGATATATATATATTATATGTATGTATTTTTTTTTATATATATACAAATATATACCAATACCACATCGATTTAGCCATAATAGTCTAGTACTAAGTAATGTAATAATAATAATTTAAAAACATATAACAATAATAATTTTATGTTTACCAAAAATAACGTACCATGTGTCTGTAGTGTATAAATTTCACTAAGTTCACTAAAATTATATATAGTAAAAGCTACTATCAAGCATATCTCTATCAATCCTTTTTCAATTTTCTGGACAATGTAATGCGTAGTTAAGCACCCCACAGGCATTGAGACACTGGAAAAAATTATGTAAATATTTATATTAACACAGGTGAATATAGAACCCGCTACCATCGCATACAATCGGAAACTTAGTAACTGCGCCACCATGGTGTCCGTAGCTGTGACAGAAGATTAAAATGTGATTATTTATTAAAATTATATACAGGTATATATACCTTTCGTACCTGCTTTACAAATTATAATCTGAAGGTCTTAGCTTGTTGTTATTTTAAAGATTAACGGTACGTTAAGAGGATATGTTTTTAAGTAAACATGAATCCGTTATTTTATATAAAAACTAATTAACTATTTCATATTATTTTGTATGCAAGCTCAAGTTCTTGTATTTACTATTAGCTTAGCTGTTTAAATTGATAAGATTATTTTAACATTATTCTATAATTCAAGATTTGTTTGTATTTTTGCGGAAAAGCTTATTACGACTACTACTACTAAATACTTCTTAAATTACTTAAATATATAGATGGAATAGAATTGAAATAATGTCTAGGTACACATAATAGTCTAGAAAGAAAGCTCTTTTACGAATTATGCTTAAGTAAAACTCGTTTAGTGAATTAGCTTAAATAACTTGCAGCTTTAGGTTCTGTTAAGAATAGTCTAAGAATAGTCACACAAAAATATTCACTGTCTAATAACTCTTTAAGTATGGGACTTATTGTATACTGTAAGATGATGTGTGTAATAATAGTAAAACAACTTAAAGATACATGTTGAAAATTATATTGTAATAGCACAAGCCATCGAGGCGCAGTGCGACAGCGTCTGATTGTAAACGCGATTAGTTGTGGGTTCGATTCTCACTGGGATTTCCCGTGGAAATTATTACATTAAAGTTATTTTCAGTTCTCCGCTCTGATACTTAAGAGAAAGCACGGCGTTGAGGTCTACCACTCAACACGAAATGTCTCGAATTCGGGCGGAAAGTGGCAAAGTGACGGAAGCATATAGCTGAAATTGAACGCGAAAAAGTAGTTAAGTTAAGGTAGATATTCTTATATTGACTGACAGACAGGTACTGGGAAAGCCGTAATAAAAACGTAGCGAAGTAAAATTTTACTCTAATCTACATAGTTACTAATAACACAAAATTATATATAAACAGGTATAAATATATCCTCAAACAAAAGAAAAATGTTAATAAAATATTCTGAGAAATGTTACAATTTTTTTTTTTTTTTCCTCAAACATCGACCTTGCCCTTCTTAATCTGACGTGTCGAACAAAGTTTTATTACGACTTTTATATCACGCCCAATAGAGATTATAACACTACAGTGTTGTCATTCCTTCAGGGCTATATTAAATCGCTTGTCAATCTTTGAAATATATTTGACATGAGACCTACTTGATACCTTTATAACAGGAGCGCAGTGGGACAGAGTCTTATTGTTAATGTGATTGGTTATGGGTTCCATTCCCATTCGGAGGAATTAAAATTATTTTCATCTGTCTGCGTCCGAGTGGCGGGACTCAACGCGGTGCTTTGTATTAGACAAAGCACCGCATTGAGTTCCGCCACTCAGCGGACTCCTAAGAACGGAGTGTCTTGACACTAGGTCTCTGACTAACCTACTAAGCGTGAAACAGCGTGAAAAGGTTTTGATAATTCTGAATATTTTTGTATTCTGTCTGAGCTTTACAAGGTTCAGTTTCATATCTACAGCATAAATGTTTTCAGTTTCATATCTACAGAAATTTTTTTGGACAGTTGGACTTTTCACGCTTATTCCCATTGTCCGGTTTCAACCAAAAATTAAAACTATCCGTATTGTGTAGAGTAACTAAACGCCGCGCTTTGTGTTACGTACCAGAGTGAAGAAATGGAGAATATTTTAAGTATCGAGTGGCAATCGAATCCACAACCAATTCCGTTTACAGTCAGTCGCTGTAGCACAGCACCTCGACGACCTCAGCAAATTTAGGTATACTAAATACGAAAAATGCATCACAATAAAAACCAATGAAAATATATAATACATTAAAAAAGCCTACTCATTGATATTCAACCCCACAGAAATAGATTTTACATTTCATCGGTAGGTGCGTCCCTGCGTCTAATTGGCTGAAATGAAACCTATTATATCGAATAAGATGATTGACAGATGCCAATCAATATTGCGTGCACCTGGTGGCGCGTGCGATGGGTGATGAAACAAGAATATTTTTAGGGCTTTTAAAATATTGTATGATTAACGGTCGTTAGGGGATATTAATATTTATATATTAACGTAGTATTCTGAAAATGTAAACAATTTCAAAATTCATTCTTATATCTATACTAATATTATAACTGTGAAAGTAACAGTCTGTCTGTAGGTGACGTTACCGCGACCAAACTGTTGAGCCGATTGTGATGACATTTTATATAGAGACACTTGAGGTTCTTAGGATGTACATAGGCTACTTTTTTCTGCCATTTTCTTTTGTTTTTTCAGGAATTCATTGTTTTACGAAAAGACCGCTGAAAATACGAAAGGAACGAACGAGTTCACGCGGGAAGCTGCGGGTCGCTAGTTTGTTATAAATAATTTATTATGTATTAGTTTCTAGTATTTTGGAGAGGTTTTAAAAGAATTGTAAGTTTTATTTACTTCCTTACGAGTGTAGTGGGGAGTCTTGTCCCACTAGACTTAAAACAAAATCAAAAACGAATAAATTTTATTTAACCTTTTTCGCTTTTTGATAATTACATTGAGTGTTATAAAGCTACATCGATGTAGTGTTACTTGTAATACTAGGCCATTTATTATGAAATATAAATTATTATTTTAATAAAACAATTACTTTTTTAGAAAGCAGCGGGATTCGAACCAGCGCCTCGTCGAAACCATCCTAGACATGCATTGTACATTCCACAGCGTTAAAACTCTTATACGCATTATATTTATTACATTTTTCATAAGTTTTTTTAAAAATGTTTTTCCATTTCCTAAGTGTGTGAATGACATTTTAAAAATGCTAAAATATGAAGAATACTTTTCCTAATACAATTATGCAAAGTAAAGTGATGGTGAATATTTAACTCGTTTTATGGACGTTATATTTAAAAACTATTCTTTATAAGTCTAAAGTGATATCTACGATTTAACGCTTCTTCCCGCATGACGGGTAGTCAGAATCTCTCTTACTTATTGTTAAAACACTCCGGTCTCCACTTTCCGCCCGAATTCGAGACAATGCGTGTGTAGGTCAGCCAGACCTAAGCAAAGCGCTTTGTCTTGTGCACCAGAGCGGAAAAATGCAAATAATAGTTGTTTTTAAAAAAAATTTAAGTGTAATTCACATTTAGGAAATTGAAAAACATATATATAGAAACCGTATAAAAATATTGAACTTTATTTAATGTTCTTGAACGGTTTTCCCGAGGCGCGGGTTCAAATCCCTCTGCGTTCAATGTTTTTATACGTTTTCTAAATATATGTTTTTTTTAAATAATAGTTTGATTTGACCTCACAACTAATGGCGATAACAGTCAGACCTCCACTGTAATATGCACAAACGGCGTGAAAGTAAAAAAAAAACCCTTACAACAACTATATCGCATAATCTATTAATATAACCCAAATCACTTAACAATTATAAAACCAGATGCAAAAACAACAGTTCTGTGTAGTAAAAAATAGTCGAAGTGGAATCAAAAACTAAAACCTCGCTTAGGGCGAATAATAAATCTCTATCAAAACGTCTTTCAATCATACGGTATTAAAATATAATCAAACAATTATACCTAAAGGTAATAAATCTCGAAATAATTCACAAATCTAGTGCTACTTCAGTTGGTCGTTACTTTGCTGGAGGCAATGTGATCCTCATTAAGTAATTTCATTGTGTTTAGAAATCTCTGTATTAGCACGCAAGTTGTACATTATGGAAAAAAATATAAGGAAATAAGAAAACAAATTAACACATACTTCTATTACTAGTGATGGTATACTTTTATTACTTTTATATATGAAGTACCTTCCGTGTGACAGTAAATGCTTGTTAGCTATACATTGAATCACAGTAAATATTTTAATGTGCATAATATAAATTGGAGTACAATTCTTTATTAATCTTTTAAACCTCACAATATTCTATAAGTTATAGCTTTACATATGTAAAAAGACAATAAAATATATGTATATATATATATACATGTAACTTATAGTCATTATACTAAACTCATAGCTTCTAAAAATTTTTAATATCAAAACTCCAATAAAACATTATTTACAACCTCCAGTCCAATTATAAACAGTTTAAAGTAACACAGTTGAAATTATCTCATAGAAAAATTGTAGCTACTTATTAATTAATAAAATCGATACATATAATTGAATAGGACTGCTTAATTAGGTTCGATAAATCAATAAGGTGTGCTCATAAATCAACACGAACGTCAGTCAGTCTGCGCGAGCGCATGACAGGCGAAATCACTTGAAATATGGCGGCTAAGCCCTACAAATTCGACTTTAATCCTCACTGAATTGCTTTTAATTGGGACAAAAGAGTGAAGAGAACGTTCGAACGATTATCGAGATCGATTTCGGGATACATTCGAAATAGTCATGGGAAAGTCAGACGGGCGATTTCGTCAGCGATTAGCCCTCAATCAGAACGGATTTGTGCAATTTTCATTGACTGGCAAATTACGGGCACAGGCAAAAAGTTGCAAGATAACATCTGTCAAAGTTCGTCAATTGCCTGCCTAATCTTAGGCAATTCTATGCTCCTAATTCCTCCGAATGGCCGATTAAAACAAAACGAAATATTTTGGGTCTTAAAAATATTAACCCAGCTTTTATCGTAATCTGATTTGAAGCTTTAAGCTCATGATTCATTACTTGTGACATTTTAATAAAAACAATGTTCAACAACTCATTTGTTTATTTCAATGTAATCTTGTCATTATATTTAAATACCATTTAAGTAATATTATGTATTAAAATATAATTTATATTGACTTTTATTAGGAAAATTTAATTTTATTAGGAGAAATATAAAAAATTGTGTATATAATTGTGCTTACGTAAGACCTGTAGCGACATCGTGTTGCAGGGAGTGACATTTCTGAGTTCAAGCACAATCTACTAGATGGCGTAACGTTCTAAACCTTCGTAGATATATCATTAACATCTTTTATGTAATAACTAATAATAATTACTACCTGTCGACTGAGTTAAATGTGGCTATTAAAGTGTATATAAGTGTATTTTAATATTTAAAATTACAGAACGATTGCTCACGTATAGTGTTTTTAATTAATTTTGAAACAATTATTTGAAAAGTTACACGTACCCTTAAATTAGTTTGAATTATTTTTCATATACAGCCTATTTCTATGGCAATAGAATGTTTCATTATTAAGACCCTAAGTATTTATTTTAAACTACAATATATAAATATGATATAATAAATATTGTAAAATGTTAAAAGAACCATCTTTAAATGTTAATATAAGTGATGTAAATTAAAAAAAATTGCCTTAATAGTGTATGATTTGTGCCGTCATTCGCTCACTTTCGTCTGTTCGTCTAACGTATGATTATAACTAATTTTCTAGGTTACCTTCCCTACATATAGGTTTATAATATCGCACGATGCCATTACACGCATGAACCGTTTATTATGGCTATAAAATAACTTAATGTAAATATAAAGGTGCGTTCTGTTTCGGTTAGTATAGCTTACATTTTGTTGTAAGTAATGAAATTTACTGTTTGAAGTTTTCTTTAAGTTTAGTATTTAAGGTTTTATTAAAAAGCTTTGTTAGAAAATGTATATATTTTTTTTACGTAGCGGGGTTCAAATCCACGTGTCTTGGTAAACGTTCAAGCGCTCTGACCACGAAGCCGTGCCGTTTATAAGTTTTCTAAAACTGTTTATTAATTTCCTAAGTGTGTGAATGTATTAATCAAATCATATACCTATAGATTTGATATATACATTTTATGTTTTTCCTATATCTGTCATGTTTTTCTTAATAATACACATAAAAAAAGGAAATAAAACAGCATAAATTTGTTTAATTAATTTTCGATCTTTATATTCTTTTCCCACCAATAGCCTCATAAACTTATAACTATTTTTAATTTAAATACTTTATACAGGAACAGTTAAAATGTACACAGTAATATTTACAGAAAAAATTGACAAATACTTAGCTTAACTACAACTTGTGTAATCCCATAATATATTTAATTTAAAGGTACAGATTTGAACGTGATTTGAGAGATATCATAGCCACAAGTTTTGGAATAAAGTAATATATTTAAAAGGTAATACTTTTTGGTAACTTTAGTTAAACTTATCTAATGCTGAGAAACTATCACAACAAATAAACCTCTAAGAAACATAACATTAATAAAACAATTTCAGTCTTTGCACTAAGATCTAGTCACTATGAATAGAACTACCGAATGTACGTATGTACTCGTGTATGTACAGAAAATACACAATAATACGTAATGAAATTCAAACAAAATTTTAATTGATGAATGAGATATTTCTTTGGTTATAATTTTAAAACTATCTAATATTATATGCAAAAACAACTTTATGCGACGGGCTTAGAAAAATTGGAAAAAATAATTATTCAATTCTTGATTGCCGTACGGAGCGAGCTGTATCAGTTTTAACAAACTTATTCTATAGTAAATTTAGCGTTTCATTATATCTTCTATTGAAAACCCTAATGTTCTCTTTGGAGGTTCTACTGGGGACTCTGGAAGATGCTGGTACTGCTGAGGCGAAGGGGATGGCTTGTGAGAAAGATCTAATAGAGGACTTTCTGAAGCCTGGCTAGTCGAGGAAACTTCTTGACAACCTTCTAAATGTTCTATGTGATGCTTGTTTGCTTCGCTATGAGTGAGTAAATGAGTTTTCAAATTTGACCTTTGGTTAAAACTCTTGTTACAGACTGGGCACTTATGGGGCGATTCTTCCATATGTAAGATCTTGTGCACTGCCAAAGTTCTTGACTGGCAGAAACCTTTTCCACATTCCGTACACTTAAAAGGCTTCTCTTTTGAGTGAATATATCTGTAAAAAGAAAATTAGGGTAAGCTAATGCACACTTTCACTTTGAGAAGAGGTGAGAAAATCGTGACAACTACGTAAATATTTAAATTAGATTTTATTACGACGCTGCTATGTAAAGGTTATTCTTTAGGAAAACGTTCGTTAGGCTCAATGTATGGGGATATTTTAAGTGATCAATTGTTTCATAAAAGCATAGAAATTGAACATGTAATTTGTTCCATGGCGAAGCAAGAAAGATATGGTGTCCGTAAAGTACTTAAACCGGTTGTGGTAAAAGCGCGTGCGGCCGCCTCGCGACCTCACAAAAAGGTTTACACTTTTATTTTTTTTATTTTTTTCTGTTATCGCCAACAAAGCCTCGTTGAAACAAGCCTTAAATCACATTGTTGGTATTAGAAAGGAAACATTAAATTAAATCTGAGGTTCTCGTGATTGTAATTGATTAGCAACTTGGTTAGAGATTTATGCTTATTGAGTTTGTATCAGTATATAGCTATAACAGGACTGATGTTCGAAAATAAAAAGGTATCTAAAAACACGTAAAAACTAACAAACTAGACACCTACCTATGATCTCTTAGGTGATCTTGTCTTCGGAATGCTTTACCACAAATATCACATGAGTAGGGCCTTTCATCCGTGTGTGTCCTTTCATGTATCAGTAAATTGTACGATTTTGTGAACTGGCGATTGCAATATTTGCAAATAAATTGCTTTTTCGGCCGGGTTCCCGGTACGCCTGGAGCTCGCATGGGCGGAGGATTTCTTCCAGGCATTCTTTGGGCCATTGATGGATATCTCAAGGAGTGATGGTACAAAGCGGCGTTCCTTATCCATTGGTTAACTAGCATCGCGTGGTATGGTGCCGACGGAGGTAGAGTAGCCACTTGTGGCTGAACGTAGGGCATATTGGTGTAAGTGTAGTTAGGAACTTGCTTCTCGTAGGGATAAGGGTTCTGCATTTGTCTATTTTGCGCAGGATACTGAGGCCAAGTTGATTGATGTCTGGACAGAACTACGGCGGGAGGGGTGTCGTCTGTGGGAGTGTGTGGCGGCGTAGGTAGAGGTGGCGACGGCCTCTCTAATTTTACTATAGCTTCTATTGGGAAGTCTGGTGGGTAACCTGCGAATATAATGTAGGCGTAATTTAGAATATGAATTTTATAACACAAAAAGTAACTTGAAATAATATTTAACTAATACGGAAAAAATATGTATATAAAATTTTGAAGAGGTATTACATATTTACAGAATATAAACAAATAAATTAAAATGCAAAGTAATGTATTCTGAATAATCTTAAATACAATTATATCTAATCAAGTAATAAAACTTGAACTAAAAAGACACAAAATTAGCGAAATTCTTAACATGTGAGCAAGCAAAATGTAGAGCCAATCAATAAAAAAATACACTTACTATGACTCTCTTCAAGGTCTTCTTCCTCTTCTTCAATATTAATATCATCAGAACTGTCAACACTGTACGGTTTGTCTTCCATTTCCAAAACAGTACAATCCATAGAAACAAAAACACAGTCACAAGCACTGGACACTGTCTAACTAAACCGGTTACTGACAACCGGCTAGCGAGAGCGCGCAGAGGTATATGACTTAGTGTGCGTCGTAACTTCGTTATCGAGGCAGGGCTGTGGAGGGGCGACTTCAAAGGAGCCGCTTCTACCGGTGCCTGTGTCGGCTGCCGAAGCAGCTCCGCGCCTCCCATAAGGCGGGGCCTACTCCGCTCTGCCTTAGCTATCGATCGGTTATCAACGCGAATTGCACGAAACACCCAACTATCACCAAGCGGCAAGGTTCTATCTGTAATCAATTATGTAGAATGTTACAACTTTGTCACAGTAAAAAGTTGGCCCCTTATAACGTTTTAAATGTAGAGTCGTTAATGCAAATTTTTGGTGACACCGCGTCCCTAGCTGAAGGCTATTAGGTAAGCGAATTGCTTTTGTAATTGCGTTTCGTGGGCACATCTTTATACAAATTGGGGCCTTTGTACAGACTCTTTGATATATATCTATCTACTGCATAAGTACAGTAAATTATAAGTCTACTGTCATTTAAATCTAGTCTTAATATATACATATAGATCATTTGAATAATTAAACGAATAAAAAGTTTTATTATTACGCAAATGTTATATTAAGAATATATTTGCTATGTTAGGTGAAAATTTATAGGTAGGTTCAAATATTTTGTTCAGTCGAGCAATGACTTACTATAAAATATAATACTGTAAAACTAAGTTTAAAAAGCAAATAATAAGTAGTTTTATCAAAATTTTAAATAATTTTATAAAAAAGTTAGATAAAGGGATAAAAAAATTTTTTAGAGGTTTTTTAATAAAAATGAGTAAGTAAATGGTACAGTTTAATTAAATCATATATTAAATTGATTTATTATGTTTATTCAAAATAATTTGCACTTTAAAATTATTTATTTTTCTTTATTTACAATAAGGCCTTTGCACACATTTTTATATATGTTTCATATATACAGGCCGTGAAGTGAAAATTAATAGATGAAAAACACATTTTTAGAGCAGGCATTTTTAAGTTTTTATTGTTTAAATCTGTTTTGTTACTCAAATCCCTGTAGGAGTTATTTTCCCTATGAATAAAACAAGTACTAATGCTAATTAATGCCAATTTAAAACGACGTATTACATAATACAAATGAAATAATTACATAAAACGATGAAAACAATATGATTACTTATACATATAAGTAATCATATTTACAGTATTTCTACCTATATATTGTATTTTCTGTGCATAAAGAATATTCTATTCTATGTCTTACGACTTACCTAACTTGCCTACCAGTATAACAATAAATAAAATATTTATAAAGTAAATATTGTTTTAAAATATATTATTTTGATAAATGTGCTTAGTTATTATGTATATCTTCACTTAATTAAAATGCGTTATTAGTCATGTGACTATTTCATTTTCTAATAACCTGCGACTGTAAGGCCTACTGATTTGAAATAATTACCTACCGAAAATTAAGCTAAGTTCTAAAATACAGTTTATTTTAAATTCCTCTCAAGCATTGTTCTATTCCTTATTTATATGTTATATTTATTTTATATTATTAAGTCTTTAGTTAATTTTTTTATATAAGAATCAGTTTTATTTTATTGTTTCTTTTTATAATTAAAATTTTTATACAAACAAGATCTGAGCAACATCTTTATTAACATGTAGAGAGTATTAGCCTGTAGGTGATACACACAATGTAACAATGAATGTGTAAATGTATTCTTAGTATGTAACGTTGGCTTCCTAAATAAATAAATTAATTAATATAAATTGTCAGACTGTTCTAGTTTTATTTTTTTAATTCTATAGACAAGGCAAAAGAGCGTTTTCACCTGACGGTAAGTGGTCAACGCCGCCCGACCCCGTGTATTACCAGAAGAGTCGTATGGGTAATATTCGGCAATAACCAGCAACATGACACAATTAATTATGTATTTTTCTATATCTATGTAATGTAATTTTAAAGAAAAACTGAGATAAGCTAAAAGATTATCTCTGGAAGTGCCGACTTTTTGCCCTACGACATTGCGGGCGCGGCGAAACTCAAATTCCGATTTTTTGGAACTGGAACGGATATATAGGTAAGTATATTTGTATTACCAATACAAACACCACCACAAGTAATATTCAATCCCATTATTAGACTAAGAAATCTTTACATAGTCATAAAGAAAATATCGAAAAAAAAATATCTAATACTCATAAACTTGTAATAAAAGTATATATATTTCTAATATTATAAGTTTAGCTGCACAATATGTATATATATACTCGTATAACTAAGAAGTATAAAGTAGCATATATAAGTAACTGAAAAAATAGAAATGTAGTATTAGGTTAATGCTTAAGTTGTTAGGTATATATTTGATCTGTGTTTCCAATTATTATTTTCATTATAAAAAATCTAACTTAAAGCCAAACTAGTCGGCAGTCAATTAACAAATTAAATAAATTTATAGAAATTAAAAATAAATCCTTAAATTTATTTGTATCGTATACAATCATAATATACTATAAGGTTTAAATAAGTAGGCTCCACGGAACTAATTCTACACATTTGCTATTTTTTGTACCTACATATGCTTGCTAAAACCTGTGAAATTTCAAAAGAGAAACAAGCTGAAAATCTAGTACTGCAATTCGAGCTTTAATTCTCTCAAAGCAAAATGTTATGTAAACAAACTCGTTCTTGGACAACCGTAAAAGACGTATTAAGCATAAATATCTATAGTGTCAATCTAACTCATTATAAACACAAAACCTTATGAAATTCATTTCGTATCCGATCAGATTGCTCAATTAAGGCATAACCTTTCAAAGCATTCAATGCCATACGGACATCGTTTCTTAACTATTAACGAGCTGACTCCTAGACTCAACAAGGTGTCTAGTTGTAAAGCAGCCGGCTACTTAAGCTCAAAGGTAAGTGATATAACTGAAATGTCATAATTTAAAAGTTATATTCTTTAAATACCCCTACAGAGTAGAAAATTGCGTATCTGAGAGTAACTTATGACGTTTTGGAATGCAGTATTTCATATTTGTGTCGGTATCTTTGATCGTGGTACAAAGAGAGCCGCTCGTGTCGTGGCTCACCTGACTGTTTGCGCACACGCACCCAACTCCATATTTGTGACATACGGCTATGTCCACTTTGTGGAAACGAGAGGTATTAATGAATCGTATGGCGCTTTTTGTATTGAATATGTGTGTCGATATGGTTGATTTGTTATATGGATGTTTATTTCGGCATATATCCATATATGAGTAAATATAATTTTGTTTCGATTCAAAGTTTTGTTTTTGTAATATATTGAAATAGCTTTAACTTATTAAATGAATTTAATGTAAACACATTTATTTTTACAATTAATCGTTTACCAAAAAATTGTCTGTAATAGATGGTTTGAACCAATAAAACCGCCCATTTTGTATGCTTTTTTTCTTGTTTTATTTATAATTTGTGTACAATAAAGATTTTTATATCTTATTTATAATTATAATAGTAGTAAAAGGTAAATGTAAAGTTTTATTCACAGAAGTGACTTTATACAAACCTATAATCTCGGATCTAACGGTCTGTTCAGGGTTAGTAAGTAACTAGAGTAATTGGACGGTTAATATAGTAGGTAACTTATATTACTCGAGTGACACGGATACATTTTTGATATATTTTTCTATACTTTGAACGTATGGCTTAGCGGTCAGAGTGGTTAGACAGTTTCGAATCCTGCCGCGTTCAAATTTTTATACGTTTTCTAAAAATATTCTAACTGTGTGAATAACACTTTAAAATTGTTTAAAATACTTTTTGCTTACACATATGCACACATACCTATATGCTTTTTACTGAATTGTATGACAATTTGTGCGAAGAATATATGTTATTGGGTCTCATGTATTTAATATACATTATTACTTTACAATTATTTATTTTTTACTTATATATGTTATTGCATTTTGTTTAAATTCGTAATATTTTTTCGAAATAATCTTTTATTTATGTTAAAGTTAATAAATTACAATAAATAAAACTACCAACGATCCGATGACATCAGTATTTAGATATATGTTTGTACATTAAGTAAAACTATTTTAAAAATATACTTGAGGTAAAGTACAATTAAGTTAGTAGATAAATTCTGTAATATTACCTGTACAAGGTTAAGAAATCGTTATGCGGACTTATTTTTATTATAAAACAGTCAAACAAAAATAAACTATACTTGAACTGTAAGTAATTTTTTTACTGTAACATATATGACAAATAGAAAAATTAAAATTTTCATATCAAAGAGTTAAATTTTTAACTTAAATACTCCATTACGATTACTCACGATTACTCTAAGAGTACTCTGCGTTTTTAAATAGCATTTTAAATATTTGAAGTTCAATAATAATTTATAAGTCTATCGTAGCGCTGTAACAGCGTCTGACTGTATATGCGATGGTTGTGGGTTCGATGCCCACTCGGGGTATGATTATATTAAAAAAAGAATTTCTCCGCTATGGTACCTAAGACAAAGCACGTCGGCGAGTTCCGCCTCTAATCAATTTCTCGATCCATTTCTCTATTTCAGGCGGAAAGGAGGAGAAAGAAAAGGGTTTGAACCTGCTATGTTGGGATAAAACGTGAAACTTTTGTCATAGTCATATTCGGCGTCACAATATTACTTTATTATGTATAATCACAATTATACAAGTAAAGTACTAATCTATTATTCTAAATTACATTAAATATAATTAATATTATACAGTTCTGTGGCATTAGATAATTAGAACCCTTAACAAATTATATTACAATTAATTAAGGATTCATTTGTAAGTTAGTGTCGCTACCCAATTTGCCTATATATTTAATTACAATTAACTACATAGGCAAATAGGTAAATTGGGTAGTTGGGTATTTAGATTGACTTATATATGATATTATTATTCTGCTATAACAGTTATTCAGTCGTGTCATTTACTAATTTAGTCTCATATTTTATTCGTTACAAGCCAAGTAACTATAAATAAAATAAGAAGAACCAATTATCGAGGATTAATTAGATAATCATAAAAAAATGGTTATAACTTTTTACTAAGATACCTAAAATATAAATTCGTGTAAAAAGGATATTGTCAAAAATATCTAGGGCACCTAACGACTATTAGTTCTACAGGTAAAGTTTCAACTACAGACATCAAAGTACACAGGAACTGGGCAATCAGTTCTTTCCTCTTTGCATGCCGACAAAACAATGAACAAAGAGCCGACAGAGGTAGTAAACTAAAAAATTATTTACAATTGAAATAATAGAATTAAGGCGCCTCAGCTGCCACTGTTACTTTTGAAACGCCGACGCTATCAACAAAGAGTAAACAAAGGATCCCATTCAACTAATTTCTGAAAATTGATAACACGCAAAGCTAACCTTCAAGCACTTTGACCTTTCTTAGAATTTACCTATAGAGGTAATGAAGTAGAAGCGTTTGTATAAAAAATATGCAATGTACTTACCAAAATGTATAGAGCGTTCTTAGAATAATGCTATTGCAATATTGTGTTTTCCATTCACGATTGTTGTTTGCAAGAAAATTGTTTATCATAGTAGAGTTTTTTGGTTAAAGTTTTCTTTTGTCTATTATTATACGTTTTAACTCTGAATACTTATTTGTATATTATTTTTTATCATGCACATTTTTATATATAATTTTTAACATCATTATTTCATACAACTTCCGCTAAGTGCAGTATGATTAGTCTGTGTAGTCTCCGTATTTACAAAAAATATATAATAAGCAGAAATTTGTAAAAATCTCTCTACAGAGATGCTAACAACACAAAATACAAAAAATATATATTTTATAAGAATTTCATAATTAATAAATATAATATAAAACTGATCTAAATGAACTAAAAACTGCAGGAAATGTCAAAATCATGGTTAATTTACAATTTGTACAATTTAAACATATAGTAGCATATTATATAAAACAAAACTTTCAAATTCATCGTCGCGCAGAGGGACAGCGCCCGTGTATAAACGCGATTGATTGTGGGTTCGATTCCCAATCGGAGGAATATTACAAATGTTTTCACTTTACTGCTCTGGTAAGATAGAGCACGGCGTTGAGTTACGCCGCTCATTTCAATATCGGGCGATAAGTGAGGAATGGAGAGATGCTTTAAAAAAACACGTGCAATTCAACTAACACAACATTATTCTTTCATTCAATTCAATCCGGCAATTTCTAATTCATCCGATAATTACGACACATTCCCCATTATGTTAAAACGGAACAATACACAGGTAGTCATAGATAAATAATATTTCAAAGTATCTGATAAACGATTAAAGATACCGACCGATAGATAAGTGCAGATCAGAAACGCCGACAACCGTTACGGTAGCCGATATATCCACTAATATTTTTATAGTCACACCTTTGATGTATACGACATTACGTAAAACGTCTTAAATCAAACATTTAATATTTATTGGTTATTTATTATCTAAATAATTGTATAATATTAATTGATATGAAATATTATTGGAAATGAAATAGTGTTGACACAAAAATCAAAAATCGGTCGATGACATGTTTAAAACTAACATCTAAAATCACACCTACCTATGAATTTGGCATAAGCTGATATTTTTAGTATTCAGATCTTTCACGTTTATATTAAATACTAGCGCCGTTAGCCCGCCCGCGTTCTCACTTAAACTTTGATTAAATTTATAATTTAAAATGTTTGAACCGAAATAAACACTAAATGTTAATGGTAGTTTACCAAAATATTATAGTCAAAACTGCATTAAAATCGGTTTAGCAGGTTCTAAGATTAGCGTGTACAAATGCACAGACAAACAGGCATACAGACAAGCAGAAAGGAAATTTAAAAATCACTGTTATGGGTTCTATTACATTGACAAATGCCCCCAATAATATTTTTCTCACATATCTTCCATATACAGACAGCGATCAGTTACATTTTTATTATACGTATAGATATAGATTCATCTATTTAATATATCTTACAATAAAGAAAATTTCGTATGACTGCTGAAGATAATGTATTTAATTTATTAAGATCTCTGAGTAAGTTTACTATACCTACTATATCAGCTTTTCGCTATATCCCGCATAGCAGTCAGAGAGAACTTAGTGTCAAGTCACTCCATTCTTTACATTCCGCCCGAATCAGAGCGAAGAAATGAAAATATTGTAAATATAATCCCCTGAGTGGGAATCGAACCCACAACTGAAACTTACAGACAGATGCTGTCCCACTCCACCACGATGGCTAACATCTACATTTACTATTAAACAAAGGCTGGGCAGCGTATAAAAATACTTATTTCTGTTGAAATATTCTAGAATTTGTCTTCATGTGACTTGATTTGCTTCTGAATAGTATGTAAAATAAAAGATCTAACCTTTATTTTATCTAACTTTATGATATTATCGTGTAAATACACCAATAAAAGTATCAAGCGTGTCAACTCTATTATGACAGTCATTATCAAAACGGGCGTATCGCCGCAATGCACGATTCTCCGCATTGTGGTGCAAATGTAAGAGACTTCAAAAAAATACATAAGGGAAAATAACGTCGTCTAAATAAATAAGGAGATAGGTCATCGTTGAGCATTGGGACCTGCACCTCGGCTGACTGTAAACGAGATGGGTCGTGGGTTTGATTACCACGAGTTCCGCCACACAATTTCTCGATTTCACACGGAAAGTGCAGAACAGGTTGGGTTGAGGCTACAGACTCTACGGAAAAAAGTAAGTAAAGTAGTGTGATTGAAAAAAAATTTAATTATATTTTTATATTAATATTTCAAAAAAATATTAGTATATACTTTATTTATAAAAATGTTATTTAATAGATTTTCCTCCTATTTCCTTTTATAGATTTGATATTTCTCTTAATACGTATACTATGTAAGTAGTACAATTTGGTCAGCATAGGACAGAAGTACTGGTATCAGAATCCGCAAGCAGCAAACGGTATCTTTACATAGGCGAAAGTGTTCCATGGTCCCATAATCATATTTCTTTAAATATATATATATATATATATATATATATATATCGTTAATGTCACACACAAAAAAAAATATTTTACCCACTCACGATGATCGAAACCAAAAGCTACTCATATTTATCACCGGATTATTATAAATTTATAATATTTTCATAAAATTACATAATATGTAAACATTAAAACGCTTCAGCTTCTTAAATGTAACATATTTAAAGTAAATGGCGGCGGCTAATGTGTCGGTGTTGTAGTGTAATGGAACTGGCATAATCAGCAGCCAGAAGTGCTTTCAGTTGCGATATCTCTAGATTATCACGCTCATCGGTGTTTAATAACTTCCATGTGTATCAAGCTAATGTTCTTTTTTCATACAAATTAAATACAGTAATTCGTTTAAATGAACGAACTGAACGAAGCTAAACACCATAATTAGCTAGTTAGTTATTGAAATCAAATCAAGTCAAATATTATTTTATTTGATTAACTACTTATAGCCCGCTACTTCGCTAATATGGAATGTAAACCGTAAAACCTATCGGAATTTATGGAAAACCCTCTCTTAGTTTTGGCTGAACGTTGTCTGTCAGTCTGTCAGTAACGCAAGAGTTTCATATACATAGATTAAAAGTTTTTATTTATTAAAGTTGTTTTTGTTTAAAATAATTTGGAAAAATTCTTGGAATAAGTTAGACTATGCTATCTGTTACAAGCCTGACTACGTATGTAACCATGCCAACTAGGCAATTGTTGAGTACTTTTAGAAATCATGAAAAATTTTACGCAACGGAAATTGAACCCGCGGCTCTTGGAAACCAACCAAGGATTTTGTAAGTGTGTAAATAACATTTTAAAACGGTAAAAAAAATTGTACAACATATTTGTTTATTATATCTAATTACATACATAAATAAATAAATGAATCAATATTCACAAATAGAAGCTTCACGCTTTATCCTTAACGTCAGCGAAATAGATTTACAAAAATAGCTGTCTTTACTATATATCGAACCCAAGACACTGGCTTTTAAACATTTAATTTCTCGCGACTCTTCTCAGCAGAACTGCCTTCCGAGCGGTTGGTAGTTTCCGGTAAGACTAACAATACTGACATTTTATTTTAATTGACGATTCGAAAGTGCTTGCTTATTTAAATAAAGAATAAGTAGATTTTTATTTGACCTATAAGTAAAGTTACTTAGCAAAATAATCAGTGATAACATAATGCGAATGAGTTATAACATAATACTGCCTACATTCCTTAGAAATATTGCGTCACCTTGAACCTTGACCATAGCGTCTTAGATGCACATCAAACGCGGCAACGAGTCGTTATAATACCTGGCTACTTACAACTTTATTAAAATATATAAATGTTTATTCGACGCCTTCGTAGCGTAGTGCGACAGCGTCTGACTGTATAGGTTTTAAGGATTAGTCGTGGGTTTGATTCCCACTCAGGTAAAAGATTACATTTAAATAAATAATTTAAATATTATCTTTATTTCTCCGCTCTGTTAAAAGGAAATGTATGATCGGGCGAAATGTGGAGAGCGGAGTGTCTTGATACTAGATTCTCTCTGAATACTTCTTCTCGTGAAGGTGTAATAAAAATATATGTAATAACAAAAAATTACGTTATAACATATTATGTATTTACGTATGTATTAAGTGATAATAAGTTTGTTTACATGCTCCAATGTATACATTCGCCATTGTGGGCCAGTTTAGAGGCGTTAAAACAGCGCTTTCATATTTAAGTTGTGTACATATTTGTAAAAGACAAATGATGATTTGGCAACCTAGCTAATAGCTATACAGATTTGGAGACCGGAAACTAATATGGGCATCAACTATATAATTTTAAATTTTTTTACTAGAACGGAAAAACTAATAAAGTTTATTATTTAAATCATTCACCCGAGATGAAATTGAACCCACTACTGATTCTATGCGCCTATACTATATATGAATTTTGAATGAAAGGGTATTTTATTTTAACTGTACGAAAACAAACTAGGATATTACATCAATGCAAAAAAAAAACACATCTTGGGTGGTCGCAAGTGGCGTCACTGTATGCTAAACTCCCTTTTAGTTTATTCCACTATTTACGTCAATTCAAAAAATACTTTGCTTCGTACAAAATACGAGATAAATTTCAGCTCCAAGTCCATTATTTTTGCCCGGATCTAAGCCAAATATTTACTTTACTTGGTTTATGAATGAAATTCCCAAACCGCAAAATTTCTACCTTAGAATTGTTGAATGATATCATTATTTTAAAGTTAGTTATTGAAAAGGGGACAGCATGACTAAGTGCTAAATTAAACAATTGTTGTCACTAATATTATATTCAACTTATATTAGTTGAATTTAGACGCTTGTGTAATTATTAGTTCGATATATATGAATCTCAGTAAAATCTTTTTTTTTTTATCTTTATTTTACATGGGAATTTTGGTCACGTCATTCACTATGTCACCCCCGTATAATCAATATACATATTTATAAAATTAATTTATCATTGTTTTAGCTAAGACAATGGTTCTGAAAAAATACTATTAACCATACCAATTTTAAAAGAACTTGGTAAAAGTGTTCGTATCGCATCGTTTCGTACACATTCTAACAACACGTGATAAATATCATCTATACTGTTGCATTGAGGGCATTTCTCTATATTAGACAGAACCATTAAGAATTTAAATTTATTTGAAAATATATGTCCAGAGCAAAGTTTTAACAATGAGACCATGTATTTCCTTTACATCTTACACCGATGGAACCACGAATGTAGAGGAAGTTCATTTGCCATTGCTTTATATATGTAAATTCTTGCAATGTTGCTTGTCAAATGCAAGTTCAGAAAACAAATCAATATTTTTATAACATCAACCTGTCCTTGATATGATAACTAATATAAAAAGATAATAGTTTTAAACTAAATTGTTATTTTTACACTTGTGGCTAGGTTATAATTATATACAATTGGTATATATAAATATACATAATTTTATTAGTCAGTTATTAATTAATAATTCTCTTATGTTAGACCATTTTTTTTATATATTTGTTTTAATCTTTATTTAGTAACGCGCTACAACTACTTTAAATGCAATTTATATTCTGCTCAAATCAAGCTATTGATCATAGTCTAACTTACAACTCAAATTTTCAATTATTTTTTGTTTGCGCACTCGTATTTTTATAATAAAGCTTACTTTCCACGTACGTTAGAAATTTATAAATGTAATCGTTCAACTATGAAATCGTTTATTCCCATTTTGTTACAAATCACACTCTACTAGGGTGTTATTTGTCACTTGAGTATCAAAAGCATTCTCACTTCTCACTACCGCTAGATGTGCATTTAAAAAGCGCAAATTGAATAGATTTTACTTGACGCAATTACATGCGTTTTGACTCGCATTGAAGTGGAGCTACTCCTATACGCAGACCACACAACGTTTAACTTTTTGCTACAGTTGTCACCTATAATTTGATATGTATTACGATTTGTTTCATTTTGTAATACAAAATAAAATTGGTCTTATAGTATTCGTATTAAAGGACATAATTGAATGATAAGTAGTACCTGACCATCAAGACTTGAAGTTTTGATGTTGACAATTGTAACTTTTTGTAGGCCTCCTTTGTAAGTTATCAAAACGATTTCATTCCGTTTATTCAGAGATATTTAGTAAGTAGATGGAAATATTATAGGGCGTGTTTATATTTACGTAATATTTTTTTTATATTTAAGTACGCATAGCAAAGAAGAAGTCTGCGCTTTATCATATAGGAAATTGTATATTGACAAAGTTACAAAAACATGTATCTGAGCAGATTTCGAACCTATAACACACTACAAAGTTTTGGACACACTTTAACAATGAATATCAAGTTATTGTTCCCAATCAGAGGAACTTAATTTTTAAAAGAGTTAAATTTTAATAGTACCTTGTTGCTTAGACAAATTTGTGTTTTTATAGTTTTATTTGAAGTGGTTGACCATCTTCG
Organism: Podotricha telesiphe; assembly: GCA_038994665.1. Classification (NCBI taxonomy): domain Eukaryota; kingdom Metazoa; phylum Arthropoda; class Insecta; order Lepidoptera; family Nymphalidae; genus Podotricha; species Podotricha telesiphe. The sequence continues at coordinate 163,336 of JAOYRR010000284.1, read as the reverse complement.
ACTAGCTTGGCAACTGGTTTTTCACAAGGCGTCGTCACCGTTATTGCATTAGGCACTCTAAGCTTAGATGGATCAAGAAAGGAGTCGAAGCCATTATCATTATAAATCAATAGTATTGGGATATTCTCAGTGTACATTATTTTATAAAACTACAGACAGTAACTTGTAAATTTTAAGCGCCAATTTATATATATATATATATGTCTAAATTATTGAGTATGATAATTCTAGTAAATATATCATGACGTAACGAGCATAACATAGAAGGTGGTGCAGTGAGATAGTGTCTATATAGTTGGGTAATTAATTTTAAGTCCTCTGGTGGCAGAAAGGTGAAGTTCTGCTTACACCTGATCTACAGTGTCTCTTGTCTCTCACATCTTTTTTATACTAGATTCTCTCTAACTACCCTGCATGCGTGCTGTATGCACTTAAGGTAAACATCCTATTTTATTTCCACTTATATATGTCTAGAAACTACTAAGAAAATTGCTAGAAAAGAACAGTCTATGGAGCGACTTGTTATTCAGGGTCAAATAGAAGGCAAGCGAACCGCGATTAGAATCGCCTATGCGTTGAGACGGACCTTATAAAATCTACCAACACAAATCTCATTAGTCAAAAACACCCGAGACGCTAAAGACCGCAGCAGATGGAGGCGTATCGCAAGAGCTGCTGTATCTAGTGAAAATGCATCTTCGTTAACCACGACCACTCTGTTAAAAGTACTAAGAACTGAGACTACGAAGAAGATGACTAGAAAGGGTGAAGCTGAAGAATATATACTTATCCATACATTAATTCAAAACATAAAAGAAACGTTCTTATTTAGTAACTGTAAAGATTTTTACGTTTGTTACAGTTATAAATAACACCAAAAGCAACTTACAATATAAATTAGTTCAGAGTTTATTTAAAACAATAGATAAAATAACTGTTTTTTGCAAACTGTCGGTGTCGTAAAAGAAAGTTTTGCAAATATAGTTCAATTTTAAAAGGTTCAAAATATTGCAGTTATCCATACAAAGGATAACTTAATGTCGGCTTTCTTTAACCGGTAACGGAAAGAAAGTAGCCGGTTATAAAACTTTTCAAATTGCACCATAAAGTTCCTGCACCGTTGTCTAACTGTATTAGAGCACCCGAAATACACGTGGAATGTGTTTGTTTTTTTTATCCTTTAGAAATATTCCAGTTATGATGACTTCCAAGTAGATCTGTTACATTTTATTGGCCTGATAGTATTTTTATATAAGTAACGTTTAAGCGTACATAACGTTTTTTTTTTTCTTAGAAAGAGAATTGTTATTTATATGGAAATTAATTATTTTTCATTTCAAATTTATATGACGGCTCCACGCTTTTTCCTGAATAGCTGATGCTAGTCAGGAACCTGATGTTGAGACGATCCGTTCTCCACTTCCCGCTCGTAACCGTTACGAATGGCGGAATCATTTCTCTCCATCTATTTCATATCTAACTATAATTTCAAATTAATAGTAAAATTAAGAAATAGAACAAAATTACCTAACAACTTCGCCGTTCGCTAAAACTAAATACTTAAACTAAACTACTTTAACAAATTTGACACATGCCTTGAATATCTTATCTACAATATTTTTTACATACATTCCTTACGACACGTTCTCGTTTAGTATTATTTTTGGCAACGTGTACAAGTACATACCTAATGTGTCAAACATATGAGTGCGAAGTATAATATTTTAAGTGGCAGATAAGCTAACTTAGAATAGCTACACCTATTTTTAATAAAACCTTGTAAGAAGTAATAAAAGGAAATATAAATTAGTTTTTTTTGTTTATGTAAAGTTCCTTGATAATAGTTAGTGCAATTTCAGATAGCGGCAAAGCGTCAGTATTTATATATTATTTCATCATGAAAACGTATGAAATCAAAAAAAAAAAAAAAATATATATATATTTAGAAAAACGTATGTAGAAAATTGAACGCAATGGATCTGAACCCAAGAGCTCGTGATGGTTTCCCACTTTGTAAGTTTTAAGATTTAACATTTTAAAAATATTTAAAATGAATTTATTATTTTAATTTTGATTTTACAATATGTACATTCTTATGAAGAAAAGACAGAAAAGCTATATTTAAGTTTCTCATTATATTTTAATACCTACATGTGGAGTAATAATAATTTTTATAACAGGTGTTTTTTTTTAAGTTATACCTACATAAATTTCTACTCTCGTTCCTTTTTATATCTATATCTATCTATATATATATAAAGAAAAATCTTCGGACCCCTTTGTATGAAAATTGTGTGGCCAGAGAAGTTACAGTTAATAATCAATATTTTGTATATAATATTAAAAACCCTACCGTGCGTTTGAGGTACTTACACTTTTGAGTGATATACATTTTCTAAAAAAACACGTATTTTATACGTGAACTTTTGTTTAATCTAAATCTTATTTAGATAAGATTTGTAAGACGGTTTCATAGATCATAGATCCATTACGCTTTTTAGAAAAAAATGAACCAGACACAATAATTTTGCATATTTTACAAGACATTTAATACAAAGTGAAATTTCACAAATCCGTTGCGCAATAAACAAAAAGAAAGCTGTACAAAATATCGTCTATAATTGCGTTTAGGCACATATTAGCATTTACTTTGCAAAATTACTAGCGTCGTTTCAAAGGCGCCGCTAATGGTAGTGTAACTTTAACAATTCGGAAGTTTCCATCTTTTGAAACAGTAGGAACGAATTAGTTTATTGTTCTGAAAAATAGATGTTTATGATAGCTATTTGATGCCCTTTTGAATGTTCCATTCAAATTGTTTTAAGAGTTGCCGATGGGTGCAAGACGCTTTGTTTTCGTTTTGCTTACACGCGCTATGTATTCTAGTTGTTCGAAGTTTTAAACAGCAAAGCGATTATATGTAAAATGTTATGCAATTATTTTTAAAATAGAGCTGTATTAAAATTTACTTTTGTTTCTTTATATTATAAAGAGAAATAAATGTATTATCAAAACAAAAATATTTTAGTATTGATTGATTAATATTAGATGCGTTTTTTAGATTTTAGAATGTATATATTGTTCATTTTAATATTTTATATTTAATATTTTACATTGTCCAAATAATTATATTAAAAATATATAACTAAAAAATAAAGACAGAAACAGATGACGCTTTTATTGCCTGTAACTATCTGTAAATGTACCAAAAAAATTAACTGCTCTTATGACTCATTTCTTGCCTTTAAATGCGCTTGAAAATTTGCACACGTGTCCGGAATCGATTACAGTATAATGTTCATATCATAAACCTTATACGAAGATGCCAAGAAGACTAGAATACCCAGAAAATAATTTTAATTGAGTTCTTTTTCATTAACAAATTTGTTCTTTTTAAATTACTTAATAAGTAGTAATATAATAAAGTAAAAGTGAAAAGTAAGTTATAATATATATATTTCTTATATCAAATATCTTACAATAGCTTACAATTTTAAATATGTACCAATCATAGTTTATTTTTATTTTTGTTTTCTTTATTTAATATAACGGAAAACAACAGCATTACATATTTAAAACATATAGATTACTCTTAAGACATATTACTTATGAATATTCATATAATGAAATTCAATATAACCAAAACATACCAAACTAATAAAAACTAAATTAATCTAAATAAGTCCAGTACTTTATTCCAGAAAAAAATCCTTCACAAATCGCGTTTAATGATACAATCTTAATTCTGTACAAAATCCACGGCCTCTGTTATAACAATATTTCGTCCCTTTACAAGCGTATAATGGAACTAATTTGTTGTTCAAACAGGGGATGCTCAATGCCCAAACATTATACTAGCGTTAATTCAACCATCTTATTTGAAACTGTTCATATAACCTAGTAGTTCTTATATGTATACAAATAAGGCATATTTTTCATTAGTACTCAATTTAGCAACACTATCACTTAGAATCACTATTTACAATTTTAGAATACATCTAACAATATATATAGCGACTTTATTCCGAATATATAAAGTTCAATTTTAAACAACAAACGATTTTTACATAATGTCCAATCTTGGTAATGGAAAGCTGCAGGACATTTATTTGACACGTACCGAAGGCAATTGTCACTCTTGTTATATACAAAAGCATATAAATTACAATGCAATCGTGATTTCTGCTTCGTGGACAGGATATATTTTAATGGTCAACTTTGTCTTGATGCAAGATGACGTATTATTTCCTATTAACACGTTAACTTCTAATTCAGCTTTCGTAATTCGTATATTAACCTTGTGGTATAATAATTTGTCGAAATTACCACACCTATTACGTCTGCAGTTTTTATTGAACCTGTTTTTCCATTGTGGGGTAGTAGCAAAACGTTCAAATGTAGGTTTGGTTTCGGTATCTACCTGTGTATATACGAAACATACAAAACAATGAAAATTTATAACTTAAATATATTAATTTATTTTAATTTATTACAATATAAATTTTTTTGTATGTATGTACCACTACTGTCAAGGGCGAACACCATGCTTCACAGTCGCTAGATTATAAAGTGAGAGATAACTGTGACTAAATAAAAAACAAACACTTTTTAAATTGTCCATTGAAAACAAAACATAGTTTGTCTATCTTCTAGTAGTTTTTATAAAAAGTTTAGTTAATATGAATGAGAACTACAACCATGATGATATGTAAAACTCAGCAATTGACTGAATGACTTAGAGACTACGCTCAACTTAAACTAATGGGCGCAAAAGTCAAAAATTATGTATTATAATTTGTAGACAACAAAATATTAAAACTCTACGTAAAAACTTAAAAAGCAAAATGGTACAGTCGAAAATACGAAAGTCAGTAAAGATCAGAGGGCAAGTACCGTAAAGTCCATACAAACGCAGTTACAGGTGAAAACTAGTCTATTATAAAATTGATCATATTAAAAAGGTTCTTTATTTATGTCGTACATGAAGAGTAATTTTATTCTTCATGTAATGTATGTAATTAAGTATAATAAGGTTACCTATAATGAACTTTTAATATATCCTTGATTGCTTATGAATTTTTCACATTCGTTCGTAGATTAATTATTAAAAAAGTCTAAGAGTTTTTGAATGATTTCGATACTTGAATTTGTTATCACATTATCCCATATGATATTGAGTAGTTACTTTATTTAATTACTGCTGTTTCTATACAAATTGCAGAAAAATATTCTTTATAATAGACATCATCGTCACTATTGAAATACAGAAAAAAGCGTACAAAACCTATATTGTTGCATATAAACATTGGCAATGTGCATTTGTAAATGTATACTTCTCAAGCTTTTGTACATATTTATTCGTGAAATTTACCATTTAATGATTTTGCAAAGAAAAAACCTAATAAACACTTAAAGTATTTATTCACAGTCACTAATAGTTTCTTGAAATCGCAAATTATTTAAGGTATAGCTTTTTATAGCAACCCTTTTAGCAAACAAAAACATAAATATGAAATTTTTAAAAAATACTATTGTAATTTTATTAGTTTTCTTCTCAACTCAAAGGATTGCCAAAGGGTTTCTAAATTGCAAACATAAAAAAAATTCAGTAACGCTAAAACCGTTCGCAATAAATCGCGTAACTGTTTTCCGAAAACATAATTATCATTACAAGGTCAAAAATATACAAAACGGCTTAAAATGTAAGTTTTTACCTAAATTCCTATAACTTTTGTATATTAGAGTTGAAAATTGTGACTAATTCCAAAACAATATTTACCCTTTTGCGTACCGTAAGGACCGTTTAGTTCCAACGGTATAACAATTGCAACTGTTAAAAGGGGCCGCTAGACGAATCAAAGAAGAAAGAGTTGCATTGATTTGTAACAGTTTAAAATAAAGGCTTTGTTTTCAGCCTTTGCGAATAGACGTCATAAATTAAGTTCTGAAAGGGTAGAGAAGGGGTAATTAAGATGTAAAAGTGAAATTCCGTTTGCATTCACAATTCGAAACGCATATTTTTCAAGTAACTACTTTCACTGGAGCATTTCTCTGCACGTTTTAGATTTATTGTCTCATATATTCTATTTGGTATATAATAGGTTTTACTTTCTCGTGATATATTATTCATTACTCGTGTTATGTGTACGATAAGGCAATATATCATAATTTAGTGCAATTTAGATATTTGTATTATCATACTAGATGCTCGTCCTGACTTCCCTCGTGTATAAAAACCAATTTAATGTTGAACATCAGAAACTCTAGGTAACATATATTTTAAATAATAAAGGCAAATATTATTATTTATCATTTATATTCTTACAATATAGTTATTTTATGTAATACATATGTTATTTTATTAATATAAAGCTAATATTTTTTTTCCTATCTCTTTATACTTAATACAAGAGACCTAAAATCAGAAGAAAACCATAGACCTTAAAGTCTTCAATGTTTTTTAATGTGTTGGTATCACTTAAGTAATTAAAATTAAAATATAAAATTTATTGATTGAAGCATTAGAAAAATTACCTACATGTTCTTTATATATAATATAAAATAATTGTAAGATTATGCTTTTCAGAGCTTTTCAGAGCCCTTGCAAAAGCTTGAGGTTCAAAATGCTTTAGATACGGTAAGTATTACTTATATAATTCAAGCAATAAAAAAACAATGATTTAACTTTCTTTCTTTCATATAAATTGATAGTAAAAATTTATAACATAAAAAGCGTTGTCTAGTGAAAACACATTACCCTATGAAAACGAAACGTATTAGCAAATTTTAAAAAACATTCACCTACTGTTTACGACAGAACAATCCGTCGAAAGTAAGAACTGTTATTAACTACTATGGAAGTCTGCACCAATAAACTGCACCAATTTTAAATATTTATTAGAGCTCATAAATTTCGTTCAAAAAAACCAGGGTAACTGTCGACAGGGCGTTGTATAACGGAGTCGAACTGACAAATGTCCCAAAGGAATCGTTCCTAGAATTCGGAAACCGAAATTTTGACAAAATGCGGTGGAACTTTTGATTGTTAGACGGGCGCGTGGGGTGTAAGCGTGCTTGTTGTGACCATTTCAATAAGTATACAAAAAATGAACACCAAACTAATTATGGTGTCAATAGCGCGATAACTGTAGGCTAGCGGGGGACTTACGACAATGGATGGTCACGCATGGACTCTTATTTTCTATGCCTGTTGTTTGTTTCCCATTACATTATTAGTTCTTCAATTGTTGGAACGGGATATCACTTTTGTTTGTAAATTGAACGGTTCTATATGCTTAAATGGTAAAATGAAAAGATCGTCAAAGTAATATTAATTCAGTTTGAAGTATTGTATGATTTTGAGTCATTTCTTATTAACACCAAATAAGTAAATTCTATCATTTATGTGTTACAGCTACGATAAAACAATCTTTATATACCTGCTTTGTAGGCGTTAATGTAAATATACTTACGTAAAAATCGATTTAAACTGAATTCATTTTATTATTTATATTTAAATAATTGGCAAAGTATACTATTTAGATTTTTTTTAATTACTTAAACATTTGAATGATATTTAACAGGATCAGAAGTAAAATGCTTATTCATATAGATTAGTTATAATTACCAGAATCGAAATTATTGATAATAATTCAGTAGAAATACACGGAAACTGCAAAAAATACAAGCACGTGTTGAAATTCGATACTAACATCAGTCCGTTGCCATTTCAGTAGTTCCGATATAGATGAATTCAGCGAAATGTCAAAAGATAATCCAGCATGGTACAAATTGTACATGAAATTAACTGTGAAAATATCTCATGTTCCTACTCCTGATGATGGTTCATTAGCGACGTGATATATTGGTTGATAACTGAAGTAAATTTTAGTATTTTATTTCATAAGCTTACACAAAGTTATTAGGTTAGAAAATGTATATTTATATAGTAGTAGCATGTGTAGCAAACGCTAGGACTGACAATACTGACATTTTATGTTAATTGACGATTCGAAAGCCCAATAGGCTATTTATTTCAATAAAGAATATGTTTCAATAACGAATATGTTTTAGATTTTTAATTTTCTAGGTGTTTTATATCGCCGTTATCAACTTAGAACTAGGATCCTCTAAGGATTTGACCTCTCAATTTTCGTCAGACACTAATATACTGTAGATATATCCCCATATCTAAAGGGTAAACATGTAAAGCATTAACATTTTCATAATTTTTTCGCTATTAGGTTTAAGGCCGGCAACATCCCTGTAGCTATTCTAGTGTTACACGGGGTCGTGGACGGCGGTAATCACCTACCACTAGGTGACGCGAACGCTCGTTTGCCTTGACAATAGAATAAAAAAAAATAGATTTTCATTGAATAAATTTTAATTGAAAAAAATCAGCTTTACATTTTATCTTGCAGGGTAGTCAGAGAAAAACTAGTGGCAAGACACTCCTGTTATATACATTTTTCATGTAGAATCGAATCGAACCCTCAACCCGTTTACAGTCTGCTATCCCACTGCGCCACAATGGTCTATTCTTCTTTCACAAAAAGTTAAACTAGTTAAAAATCATATCAACGTCAGTGATCGTAATGACGATCTGCAGGGAGTATTATCACCGCCAGATGCCAGACGCCCACCGATTGAGTTTCATTTTTATTTATTTAATCACACCCGTCATGGGTTATTCGGGAGATTATACAAGTCAATTGCTTGTTGCACTGGTCCGTTTGCAAGTTGCATCGTGACATTAAAATGGAATTTTGGTATCTTTATATAATATAAGTATAGAATAAATCGTTTAAAAAGGATACTAAAAGGAACTTCGCCAAGGTCATCTTGGTGCAGTGAGACAGCGCCTGACTGTAAACGTAATCGGTTGTGGGTTCGATTCTCATACGGAGGAATTAATATATATAAAAAATATTTTAAATGGCAGCGTTGGGTTTAGCCACTCAAAATAGCGTTGCAAAATTCCTTACAAATTTTTGATTGATAGATTGATACATGTGAACCTAATAAAAGCTTGTCAAAAATGAATTAAATATAAATAAAAATATTTATAAAACACATATTACCATTTATATTGAATACGATGATATATAAATTGTATTGATATTGTTTTCGTACTTCATTGTACTACCCACATGATTAAATACATTATTTCAGATACTTAGTTTTAAACTTTTATTCAGCTCATATATCAAAGCAAACAGAGTTCAGAGTTCGTTCACTGTCAATCCATTACAGGCTTACAAACACACGAAAAGAAACTTCTTAGCATTCCATAAATACACATCCGGTTACACATAGGGATAACATAATCACAAATTCATCATTTTTAATTAATTAATACACGAACTAAAGATTGTCAAAAGCTCTTTAGGAAGCTAGCCTATTTTTTAAGTTGCATATGAGAAACCTTATAATACTTTATGTTATAACTACAATGTTATAATAACATTATTCTTCATACATGACGTAACATATAAAACTTTTTTAATGTGATCAGTTTAATAATAGATAAAATAATACCATAGAGAGGAGCTCGGGGTAGACCTGGGGCTTGCGAGCAAAGTGTAGGCTCAGTTTTTAAGCGCCTCTTAAATAATAATTTTATTTAACCGTTCAATAAATAGATGTAATTATAACAGTATATTAATTAAAAATATATATTGAGCTACTTACTTAAGAACTTTTAGGCACTAAGAATATGATTGTAAAGATAAATATGTCATAAAACGTGTAGAAACCTTTTACCAAGCTACAAGTGTCAAAAATAAACACGAGCCCTTCAACATTGAACACCTACCCTGTGAACATTTTCACTCCTTTATCACTTTTTCAAGTGCAGTGTAAAATAATGAAGTGGTTTTAAGAAGCTGGATAGCTCGTAAGCTTTATTTTTAAAGTCTAATAAACAAAAAATTAATTTTAAAGTCTTTTAAATTGTGTTATCACTGTAACAAACAAATTTATAAATGATGTACCTACCTTATATAATTTTTAAAATTATAAGATAGGTATTATTATAATTTAAAAAATTATATAACTGTAATAAATATAACAATATATTTTCGCAATTACGGATATTTTGTTAATTTCTTGGGGCCATCTGTAAACTATGCAATACGGGACCAGTGTAAAAATAAGAGAACGAGACTTTCAACACTAGCTTCTCTCCGCGTATCTGCCTGTTATTTCCGCGAGATGCATGAAATAAGTTTCTAACGTAATAATATCTAACGCTTTTATTGCTTAAAGGTGACTAAAATTTTACATCCCTTAAGTGCGTAAGTGCGTAGCTATCTCGAATAGTAAATGACTTGGAGATAAAGTCACCGTATAGCAGTCAACATGTGTTTCGCGTTTTAAAGAATTTAAAGTAGTTTTAACTATGATTAGCTTGTCATGCTACTTATGTATGTTGTAAGGGTGCTTTTGAAATATGTGTTGAGTTTTTTGACGTCAAATTCAAATTTAAAGGATTCTGTATACAAATAGATTTTAGCAAGCTTTTTTTGGATTTTTGAATTAACTTAATGCTACCGCCGGCTCGGAAACAATTTTGCTGAAAATAATAATATTTTTTTAATATATTAAAATCTGAATTTATACAATAGTAGCTAACATGCTATATTTAAGTATAATACTTTATGTACCTCATTGCGTTCTCTTGTGGTAAATCCTTTTGTAATTGGTTGTCTGGAAGAGATTGCTTCTAGTAATAAGGCCGCCATTGCACTTGTAGTTTAATTGTAACTATGTAAATAAATGTAAATTGTAATTTATTGTGCAATAAAGTGTCACAACTAATATTAGTATTATTAACCTGTCCTTTCACACATTATCATCCTAATGTTTCACAATATGATGGAAGAGGAGACATTTATTTACAGTCTTTGTATCTTTTTTCTTTATTCCATGATATAAATACCAATATCACATAATAGGTAGTATTGGAGATATGTATACAGTATTTTCATATAGATATATACTTTGAAGTGATGTAATGGGAATTTTAACTTATACTTATTGAGTACGCTTAATGTTGAATATTTCACTAAAGATAGATCATTTGAAGTATTCATTAAAATTGAAATAAAAGGCCAGAGTCCATCGTCGCTCAATGGCACAGCTTCCGACTGTAAACGAGATTTTGGGTTACATTCCCATTGCAGGCATGGTTATATTTAAATTATTTTCATGTCTCCGCTCTAATATCTAATACAAAGCACAGAGTTGAGTTCTACTACTCCATGACACAATTTCGGGTGGAAAGTGGAGAACGGAGTGTCTTGACACTAGGTTATGTTTGACTACCTGCTATGCAGGGAAAAAATTGAAATACAATTATATATATTTTTCCGTTAATAAGTAAACAAGATAAAGTTAAATTAAATTCTAAACAATTAATTCTAAATAATATTATTGCTCGAACTTAAACTATGTCACGAAAATCACATGTTCATCTAAAAACGCATCTCTAAATTCATCCAAAGCCACGTAAAGGGTTTTTAACAAAAAGAGCGTTCGCCGAATAGTCAAAACTATAAATTTTATTTGGGAGTCACCGTAAATGTCAATCACTGGAACACTAGTTATTTACACAAAAAAATTTTTTTTCCTTTATCTCTTATCTCAAAGGCTTAAAGTCGGGTTTTGATTAACTTTTAATTTATATTACAAAGTAGCGTGGTTAACAAAACACACTCAAAGTAAATCGAGCTATAAACATTTAATTATCTAGAGCAAAAAATTCAAAAATAATTGTTTTCTAAAGGTGTTGTAAAATCGAACGATTCCAAATCGATTTTATTTATGATTTAAATCTGAAGGGGTGGCAATAGCTATAAAAACAGTAGGTCGAGTTTACGAGTGGCAATATATTTAAATTGTATAAATACAAGTAATGATATATTATATTTTTATATTGAAGAGTTAAATGCATTCAATACAAGTTGTCACCTGCTTTAGGTGACATGAATTATAAATAACAGTATAATAATTGGTACGAAAAAAACCTTTTCTTTCGCTTTATGAATAGGTATATGTATTGCGGGAATGATGGAGGCCAATGATCGCCTCGAAAGAGCGTTCTATTGGGGAGGCTTAGGGCCAGCATTGGACGCCTTCCGGCTGAAGATAATGATGATATATATTTACTCATACCAGGCTCAAATTATACCTTTGGCACATTTATATGAATTTACACACACTAAAATACTATATAAAAATATACTATGTATGTAATACACAATACTGTGTGTTACATTCATATTTATATATAATCGTTTTATGCCTTTTTGTTGGCTTTCTACTTTTCTTCTCCAAATAAAGTTTTAGTGTGCCAAATTCACTACTCCGTGCTCTTAATTTGCCAAAACAGTTTTACATTCACATATAATAATACAATAATAATAAGTAAAATTATATTTCACAAACACAAGCACCCATATAAAGAAACCAAATAGACGCGAATCACGATGTTTTCAACATCGCAACTGATACGTATAACTGGACAAGATGATTAATTTTTCTCAGGAGAATATGGAAAATACGGATATTTTCCCGGTCCGTTGATTAAATATACCTACCATACATATTTAATGTACCTTGTAACGACAAGGTTTTATTACGTATATAATTACATGGAAAAGTATAAATGAACTAATAACATTACGCATTTTTTTTGGCGTCTACTTCCCTAAATATGTGTATAAAGTAATAACCATAGTATCAGTACGAAAAAAAAACAATGTAACCTAATCACACACAAGTTACATTTTTAGAACGCTTATTTAAGAACTATCTGTGCTCGTGACATAGTCCACATGGATTTCTATAATAAAAGTAGTCCTTATTACATCAGCTATCTGCCAGTGAAAGTCCCGTTAAAATTGATCCAGCCGGTCCAGATATTAGCCGAAACAAACAGACAGACAAAAATTGTAACGAAACTTATTTTTGTATACGTATACATACAAATGCATTTAGGTAAAAGCGGTTATTTAAATATTACAAACAGACACTCCAATTTTTTTTTTTAGATACTTAATTTAAAGCGATATCAAATGAATCACATTTTATACAACGTATTAAAATAACAAAAAACGACATAAGCTTCGTCTAGCATTTAGTGCCTGATATTAGCCATACACAAAACAAGTGATAACTACAATCCTCCAATTTAATACAAGATAGATTACAAATTTCATGTCAAAGCTAATTTGGAATATTTTTGGGTAATGTTTTATTTTCCAATTCTATAAAAGTCATAACAGTTACATTCATTTGTGACAAATTGCTAAGTTTCTCAGTAACATAAAAAGTCTTGTTTCTCCACGCCTGGCCAATAATAATTTTAAATGGTTCTCCGTTGTTAACAAAACATCGCATGAGCGTCGCATTGTGTCCCTTTTGTTTGCTCACTTGTTTGTTTTGTTTGTGCTAATGTGTCCACGTTAATTATATGTGCCTTAGAACACTGGGTATTTTGGAAATTGCGTCAGTTGGAAATATTTTATCGGCATATTTAGAATGAGGGCGCCATTGTGGCGCAGTCGGCCTGTAAACACAATTTGATGTGGGTTCGATTCCAACTCGGGGGAATGAATATATTTAAAATATTTTAATTTCTCGGTCTGGTACTGAAGGCAAAGCGTGATATTGAACCGCCTCTCAACACGCAATTTGTCGTTTTCAAGAACGGAGTGGTTTGCCACTAAGTTTCTCTCTGACTACCCTGCTATGCGGGGAAAGCTTGAATCTGATAAAATAATTAGAATCAACAAACATATAGTTCAAACATCTTTGATACAGCGGTAGTAAATGTGGGCAACAATAAACATTGCCTGTGACTTCGGTTTCCACTCGGTGGAATCATTAAAAATATATTAATTTCTCCGCTCTGGTAAGACATAGCACGAAACCTAATGCTATGCCTTCTAGCCTTCAACACCCATTGTCTCGAAGTGTGAAGCTAAACCGGAAAATAGGTACATTAGTACATACCCCTTTTAAGGAGTATTCTGTGTAGTCCGAACAAATAGCGATGCATTTAACGCATGTTATATTGCGTTTACAATGAACTTTGTTTTTGCACCCCGCTGATACTGCACGATCTTATTTAAGTATCAGAATCACGTAACGTGTAACTGTGTTTATGTTTAAATATGTTGTTAGCTTTACCTTGCAAAATATATGAATATTAAGGATAAAATTAAGTGTTTTCTTTAAGATTGATAAATATCTGTATAATAATAAAATTACCATAAAAAAAGGACATATTTAGAAAACATATAAAAACGCAGCGGGATTTGAACCCGCGCCTCTTGAAAATGAATGAATACATGATCTATTAAAATATAAATCTATATAAATTGTTAAGAGAATAACAGACGATGCACACACAGCCTTGACTACTGGGCGTGGAATGCTGAAATTTGGCATGAATACTCCTTAGACTTTAGGGAGCAATACTAATATATTTCTTGAAAATCCTTATGAAACTGGAAAAAAACAGATTTTACTTTCCACAGTAGAAATGACATAGAATTGACGCTTGGATAAATGGAAATAGTGGCATAACCTAGTGTCATATAAAATTTTGTATATAAATATAGAAAAGCAAACATTATGTGTTATAATTTGTCTCATACAAATGCTAAACAAGACTAGTTACTTATAGATGATATTTATTCTATATTTTGCTAATATTTAGCTTTGGTTAGTTACATGCTTACAGATTTGTACATTTTATACAGAGCCAGATTAACTCACAACTTTTGCACTGATGCAAGTCTACTACTAGCTATTATTATTATTAAGCAAAAAATATTTAATATTATTATTAAAACAACCTATTTCGCTTCACTATTCATTATAGTAAAAAAATATTAAATTTTTGTACACTAACCTTCAAATGTTTGGAGATAAACAAAAAATCAAATGACGCAATAAACGCTCAAGTAAAAAGCTCTGAGAAGTAGACTATTAAGCGAATTGTCCCTCTATTATGATCCGTAAAGAATTCTCATATTTTTGTATTATTTTTGCTTTTGTTTATAATAAATGGTTTTACAACTCTGGCGCGTGGATGGAGCACGCCGAGGTCCGCACCGCTTAAAAAAACAAACTAAGCTTCGTTTCTTAGATCTCACGGCCGTATTATTATTTGTAAGGTGAAATAAATATCAAAAAATAGTAATGCTTCAAAACTAAAAATATATTTCTTAAAGGTCGCTGATATATTTGAAGTTAACACAGCACAGACCAATATGTGTGTAACTACTAAGTACAATTGTACTATCGATAATGAAATCTTCTTTACTCTGATACAGTGTAAAGCCTTTGAAATATACGATATTCTAAATTGAAACTTAAAAATATATGTTATTTGAGGAGTGTATGATAGAGAACAATGTCAACGCCGTTCTCGCTAATATATTCAAATAAAAAATCTAGGACACTGAAATTTATCACGAAACTAGACTGATACAATTTTAATTTCCCACGACCATTTGAATAGATAAACATATAAAGTAAATATTATTCAGTGTGTACTTTTTTATTTCGCGATAACGTAATTGTTACAAAAAATAAATATAAATAATAGTAATTCAAAAATATATATCATATAGTCTACCGATTTCGAATTTTAATTCTACACACTCTTTCATTATTTTAATTAATATAGTTTACAAGTTATTACCAATGTTATTACCATTGTTAGTACACTAAAAAAAAATGGCATATTTCCATTGCCATTCTTTTTAGTGTATGTCAAAGTCAAATAATTTTGGTCAAAATAAGAAGAAACACATACAAATAATTTAATTTACCACCTTAGACAGTTAATGCCTCAGACCTGAAGAAGAACCGGCGTAAGAAACTCAGCAGGTCTTTTTATTCAATCAATTATTTACATATCTAGTAGTGACAATGATACCTTTCAAATAGGCTGGAGCGAGCTTTCATTCCCAAGGCGTCTTATTATTAATAAAATCGTTAATTAGGTACTAACCTTTAACACAAAAACGTCTATTCATAATTCTTTTTTAAATTGTTTTAAATGGAATGAATATGGGCTTCCATACACTCTTCAAATATTAAGTTTTTACATCCAGTAGTTTTGACTGTGAAAGACACATTTAGAAAACGTATAAAAATTTAAACGCAGCGGGATTTGAACCCACGCCTCTTGAAAACCGTTCACTTAAACGAAAACTTGAACGATTTTCAAGAGGCGCGGGTTCAAATCCCGCTGTGCTCAAATGTTTTTCTAAATATGTATTTTTCAATTTCCTTAGTGTGGGAATAACACTTTAAAAAATGTTAAAAAAATATAGTTTTGACTGTGCCTTGTCCGTCAGTTACAAAGAAAGCGCGAGAAGATATGACCTTTTGCTCTTACGGCTTGCTGCTAATTTAGAGACATTGCTTATGACGTAACTAATCGCTGAAATTTGTCCTTTAAGTTCACCAAAACACATCTGCTTACAAATATTCCTTAGATTAAAACTTGATCAAACACGCAAAGGTTCTTAAACTAAATTTACTTTTTCAGGTACACATCTCGTATTAAGATATTTTTCATTAATTTACATGATGCGATTGTTTATTATGAACTCGCGTCAACAGACTTTTTTAGCGATAAAAAGTAATTACACATAAGTTTTAAGTACATCTACGCTATAAATATACTCTAAATTACTTGCCTCCTACTTACATTAGGCTAGTGAAGATAAAAAAGCGCTTGAGTCCACAACAATATAATCTGTTTATGAGATGAGAGGTTATTTTTTGTATGAGATACCGATAATTTGAATGCCAAAAACTGATATCGTAGCCCTATCATTTGAGTAAATTCTTTTGTAGCACCTTCACGCTTATTCCCGCATAAGGCAGGCTAGGCTAGAGACTAAGTAGAGAAAAACAAGTTCTAAAACACACAGTTCACTGCCAATTTTTGTATACGAGTTGTTTTTGAATGGCGGTACTTAACACCGCCTCTTTACCTTACCAGAACCCGGGGTGAAATGAAAATAATTTTAAATACAATCATTAAGCTGAGTAGAATTCAAACACACAACTCAACTATTCAAAGGTTATATTGTAATACTATTACAAAACTTATATATTAAATTATTGTGAATTTTTTTTTGCGTGTAATATATTATAGGATGTAATATAATTATGGGTGTAATATACTAAAAAGTGGCGTATGGTTTTAAAAGCGATTTATTGGAAGATAAAAACACTATTCGGAATTAAATTTTCAAAGAATTCTACTCCCGAGAAATTTTAGTTCTGTAAGGAAATATTGCCGTTTAGGACGCCTATATTAATTATATTTGTATATAAATGTAATTTTCCGTACCTTAAACTTGCTAGATCGATCAATTTACGCCTAAGAAAAGAAGTTAAAGAAAAAGACATCATAGGGATATAAAAAAATACTTTTAATTTATACCAATCGATAAACTAACTACTTAAGAGAAAAAAAAAAATTTAAAGAACATTTTATTTCAAATTCATTTGGCTTTCACGCAAGTGAGTAACGCAAATCTTATACATACACTCTGGTGGTAAAATTACCTAGTTTATAGTTTTTTAAATATTCTTTACTGCACTTAAAAAAAACAATCAATCATCTCTATTTGTAAGAAGAAATTAAGTTAGCAACGGTGGACTTATCTCTAAAAGAGATTTCTCCCAGTCAACCTGTGGTAGTGGGTGAAGGCAATACAGTAGGCAGACATTTAAACACAATTAAATTTTAAGCGAAACATATTACTAATATAAAATATATATACATACACATATATAAACATATACATAAATACATACATATATAATATAATATAGATCTTTATATACAATAATAAATATAAAATAAGAATAATTTGAATTTTATTGATATGTACAATGTAAAAATAATTTTGTTTTAAATGATTAGATGGCGCTGTCCGATAGATTTGATCATAGATTTTTTAACCGAATAAGTTATTAGAAAATTACATGCATATTTTTATTACATTCGTTCTTTTACATACAATTTCAGATAACTGTATTTATATTGTTCATATTTTGTTAATGCTACCGTGTGCTCTGGTGCATGGGGAACCGTATGGTCTGTTATCAGTCAAGCAGGTGTCTGGTAGGTCGCCAATGGTTCGGGGGCGGCGGTTTTTATTTTATTTTTTTTTATCAAATCATCTAAAATCTCACCCAGGTCATGGGGCTTTCTGCCGCTTAGCGATCGATAACATCACCAAAAATCTGTCTTTTCGCATGCTCATATAGCAAACGCTATGTGCATATCGGTAGAATTGAAACTTATTTGTTTTTATAAAAGAACAGAAGCTGTATTTATGTAATATAGAACATTTTGTGTCAAACAAATATTTATCTGCCCTTGGACATTAAACTAAGAAGAACCTCAACCTCTAAGCTCCGTCTGTGTGGAAAACAAATTAGAGATTAATATATATGGTTAGCGTGTAATATTATAGAAGATAATTCGAGAAATATACGCTAAAAATCGCTTAAGAATCACCTATACTTAGTTCTCAGTAAACATTTATATATAATTTAAAGAAAAATGAGCCAAGTACATATTTGTAGTGACATATAGTATATACCGCCTTATATTCAGATAAAGAATGAAAAAATACAAAAAAAGAAACGGAAAGTTCACGGACAGTTAAATCAAATACATAAGGAAAAATCATTTATAAGTTGCAATAATTAATTAATATTGATAAGTTCCACAAACTAAATTATTCATCAAATTAATCGTCGATTCGTCGTCACTAAGTGTTCTTAAAGCGAAGTGTTTTTAAAATGCATAAGATAACATAATTTAGTGTTATAGATAAAAACTGTTTTATCAGTAGCTAGGTAGTTAATGTTACTGCCACCAATATACAGTGTCAATAAAGAAAATAGTTTTTGTTTTTCAACTTAATATTTTTTTCCGCATACAAAGTAATCTAATGTCAAAGCACTCAGTTCTCACTTTTTACCCGAAATCCAGGCACTGTGTGTTGAGTGGCGGAACTCAACGCCTTGTTTTGACTTCCCTGAGCCGGGATATGAAAATATAATTTTTCCTATTTTATCTGTGTTTATTTCGTTTTAAGAAAAATAGAAATATTAAGGAATTTTTAATTGATGGATTTAATTTTTAATTGATGGTAAAATAGAAATATAAAGGAATTTTTAATTGATATAAAGTACAGATAAAATTAAGTCTGGTTATTTATTGTTATTAGTAATCTAATACCTAATCGATTTTAAAACAATATTACGCTATAAGTTTTCGTTTTTGAATGAGAATTACAATTGAAAACAGTCAACCCAAAATGTTGGTAATAGAATCTTAATTTATAAACCACCTACAAAGTGCTTGGAACTTGACAGCACCTGCACGTTTAAATGATATAATCCCAAAAAGCAATCTTATCAAAATATAAGCTGTATGTAGAAAAAAAATGAGTAAGTGTTTTCAATAAATAGTAAATCGATTGTATAGAACTATGAGTTAGATTTAAATTGAAATAAATATCCTTATAGATATGAACAATCAATGATTCAATGTACTAGAAAATGTGACAAAATTTGTCGGTGTAATGAGTATGATAAAATAGCTTCTTACAATTTTCGTAGAATCAATTGTAATGATGTAATTAATGTCAGATTACTAAATTACTTAGAACAAAGCTTAGTAAGACTATCGATTCGATCTTTAATTGTTAAATATAACAGCTTCAGGTTTTTTTCAAACAAAGGTGGGTCTTTATGCTACATTCTCTAGAACCTAGTATAAAGACTCATCACTATTTGTTTTTCATCTCAAATCGACACATTGTGAGTTAAGTAGCGGCACTCATGGCCTCGTTTTGTTTTACAAGAGCGGAATCGAAACCGACACCATCGCCATTTTCATAACAAATCTATATTTTATATCACTTATGCGTAGTCCCTGCATTTTGCGGAGGTAAAGAGAACTAAGTGATACGAAACACTGTTCTTTTAACTTCTCGTTTTTTCTTTAAATATTGTGAAGTGGATGCCTAAGCAAACAAAATACACTTTAATACTGTGATTATTATAAATATTCCCCTAAGGGGCTTTGAACTCACATTTACGTTCAATACAATTACACGCATATACGCACTTCAAGTATAAATTTCTTAAAATATTTGGCCGATTAAGTAAGAGATAAGTTGAAAATCCTTTTTAAAATATAGCGTGAAATTCGTTCAGTACATTTAACAATTTCACGTATTTTAATTATTTGTGCCCCACTATGAACCTGATAAGGCAGATCGACGTTTTGAGTCTATAATTATTGTACCAGCTCTATATAGAGATAAGATATCGCAGCGATCGTGCGAAATTTTTTGGCGCCTTCATGTACCTACTAAAAAAATACTCTTATTTACAATCTATCAAGTCCGATTACGACCTCATGGAGCATTGTCACGAGTATTATCGATACGGTATGGAGAAATTTGCCTATCTACAGTAAGTTTTTTATTCATTTATATTAAAACGGTGACTATATTTATTTCTGGATATCTTTTCAACTTATAATCTATAATATTGTAACTTTCTTTTTTACAGATCAATCCTTTGTATATTTGTGCTCAACTTGCACGTTTGAAGCTCCATAACTAAAGAATTGAACCGAATTCATTATTCATAATAACTTTGTTGGAATTTATATAATTATATATCAAAAATCCTAAAAATAACTTTTAAATATTATATTTTTTTTAAATAACATTTTGATATACACCTATCTCATACATACCTAGTTCGTTTACACACGTTGATGAAGTCGTCGGCGCAGTTTAGAAGTCTCAGTGTCTCAGACTAGACACGGTAGTTTTTGGTTCAATTTATACTCGGAAGGGGGTAGATTTTGAAATATTTTTGTTACTTCACTCTAATCCAAACTCAATAGGAGCTAGGTACCGCTTTCTTACACATAATGTCTATAAAAGAATGAAAATACCATACTACAGTCTACTCGTATTCTATATATATTCTAATGTAGAATTTGCGTAGAGATAAAAAATAAACTTCTTTTAATTAAGTTAAGTATTTAAGTGAAGTAAGATAAGTATGATTAAAAAGAAATGTAAGCGTATAGCAACATATTCGTATATATATCCATGTTGGTAATAAATGAACGGCGTGGGAAATTTCTCTACAATATAAACATTTACACAAATTTTTGACAATTTGACAGCGACTACTTGAACAGTAAAAGTTATCTATTGGTACGAAGTTGATTTATGATTTTATATCAAGATGCAAGGTGGATCTTCTTTATATAACATACACGTGATTGAGTACAGCTTCGCTTGTCAATCTCAAGCTATTATAGATTTTCATACAAATATGGTTTTTTATTTCAGGTCTGCTTGTGTTGTCTTGAATGTAAAATTAACATTTTTTATAATCGTTACGTATTTCCCTCAACTTGTCGAATAGATAGAGACAGTTTTTTTATACATATATGATAATTAGAAGTCTAGTAGATATTTAAATCAATTGAGATACAATATTTGTAAATGAAAAATCGATTATTTATAAAGTTCTCTTTGACAACTAACTTCCTTGGTGAGAAATGCGCAAAGATATCCCTAAAATAATATTATCACTACTAAAAGGGAAAAGCTTAAGTATATTATATTAGGTATATTGTAAGTTAATATATTATATTTAGCCTAGTAGAGAGTTTATAATATACTCATATAATATATGAGTATATTATAAACTCTTTACCTGCAGTAAAGATTTTTTAACTTTTCAAGCTGGAACTCAAACCATCTCAAAAAGCCCCCTTAATAATATACATCATAAAGTAACACTGTTTTTTTCCAGCTTCACATTCTTTCCCCCATAATAGGGTAGTATCTAGTATATATTCTCCATTTTCCGCCTGAATTCGAGACATTGCGTGTTGAGTGGCAGAGCGCAACGCTGTGCATTATCTTACTGGAGTAGGAAATAAAAATAATTTAAATATTTTCACCCCCCCTAGTGGGGAATGAACCCACGACACTATCCCACTGCGCCACGACCCATAATGGAACATATCAAACCAATTATTGAATAAACATTGAATTGAAAGCTTTACAATCGCTAATGTGAAATACTAATAGATGCCAACTACTACATAGAAGCACTAAATGTTAATATCAGTTCCCATCGAACAGAAGTGCAGAATGGGTGACGCCGTTTAACGCCAGATCGACAATCACTATTCAATAATATGGCTAGTTTATCGCTCCAGGCCTATTATTATGTAAGGGGATATCGCGCGAATTCAAAATCGCATCTAACGTCGATTAATATTTGAAATTTTAGAGTAATTTTGTTTAGATTTTCACACAAAACACATTAGTGTATTTTAATAGACATAGATAAGTAGGTAAATTACTGCGTTCTTTAGTTTACAGCGATTAATTAAAACTAACACACACTTATTTATGAAAACTGTGATAATGGAAAAGTATGAAGTTTGGCATATTTATCTTTTATATATTGCAGATTTGAAAAAGTCAACATGCTTTTTTTAAATCATACACGAGAAATAAATTAAATCATGAAACATGTACTACACATAACACCATGTGTTTGATATGTGCTTTTATATAAAATAACATACCCGTTGCTAAGACAACGGTAATTTTACGCTTAGCGGATCTATTGCGTATTAATAGATTGCCATAGGTACAATATCAATATTAGAATGAGCACATAGGTATATAAAACCTATATAAAACCTTACAGCAAAAGATAGCTGGCGGCTACCAAAAACTCATTCACCGGTACAAAATTGTGTTAAATTACCCCACAGCAACTCGCCTTCCATATAAACTTATCTTCATACCGTCACTGTATTTAAATCATACTTATTTTATTGCATACATTTGATTATAATCCCTAATATTAAAACTTAAAGTATATTTTTCTTTAGCAAAGGACATTTTGTTGGCAATTTCAGTGGTATTTCAATTTCTACTTTATTACAGGTGAATAAAGGTTAAAACAGGGCGAATATTCCCTTTAATAGACTATTCGCAAAGCTCAGAACGGTTACCTTTGAAGTGGCGCTTCCGCATGCAAATTTTTAGGGTGGCACGCTGGTGGGCTGGAGGAAATTGACAATTTGTAGAGCGGAGATACCTAAAGATATTTAAATTCGCTTTGACATCAAAATCAATCAAATTTTAATATTAAAAAAAAAAATTATATAGGTATATTAATTAACTGATTTTATCAAATGTTAGTGCTCTGTTTGTCTCTTTACAAGTCATCGATAGTTGTTAACTGAATTTCCGTCATGTACGAATGTGCAAATTTAATCCGTCTACTCCATTTTTTCAGGCTAATCGACTGTAGTTTTTATTTGTAGCTAAAATAAAATAAAGAATAAATTAGTATTCAATATTTTTTAGTACTGCCATCTTTAAATTTTTATAAGAACTGTCTTTACATTTATTAAATTTCTGTTACGTTACATTGAGTAATGACAGCGCCATCTATTAGGTTATTTGAAATCCGATCAATACAATAATCGATGTTGGTGTTTTAGTACTTACTTGTCGTCGTAGATGGCGGTAATTTGTACTACTCTGCGTTAAGCTAACATAATTTCATAGTTGTTTCAATATATTGTAATTTTGGTTTCTTTTATTTTTATATCTAAGACGTTAATACTGAAATTATTGTAAAATTATAAATTGGTCTAAGATTTTTGTTCGAAATGGCGCTGGTATCGACGAAGCCTAAAGAAACACCAAAAATTTATATATTAACTAATGTCATACGCTCAAAACTGATTATAAGGCTAAATTTCAGAGATTATTTTGTATATGGGTTCAATAGGATATGTTACAGAGGATATGTTACAAATATTTAAAGTTTATACAGAATTATTGTAATGTTGTATATTATAAGAAACAGTTATTATTACCATTATTAAAATACACATTTTTAGAAAACATGACGAACGAAATTTGAACATTACCGCTAACTCATGCGGTCAGGGCACTTGATCGGTTTCCAAAAGACGCGGGTTCGAATCTCGCTGCGTTCATATTTCTACACATTTTCTAATAATGTTTTACAATTCCCTAAGTGTGTGAATAACACTTTAAGAAGTAAAAAATATTACCTTTATTCTTTAAAATCGAGTTTTATCCTGCATCCCTTATTTAACTGCAGTCTTTAATAAAATCTAAATAAATAATGATAAAAACGTGTGTTATTATACCTTGTAGGTAGAAAAAATCTAATAATAAGATACTCCGAGATAATATAAAAAAACATTACCCAAATTAATATAACGTCCAAAGTTCCAATCACACTGGCAAATTAATGGTCAGATGAAGCCAACACTTCACTGTGCGCCACTAATTCGGTGTCCGCGCGTTATTGATCTAATTTGCCAGTGTTTATGAGTTTGCCCGCCGGCGACCGGCTTTCATTACCGATGTCCGAACCGCATATCGTAAATTGTATACGATGTACAGCCATTTTGTAGTTTACTCTGGTCTAGAGGACGTCGCTTATTACTGGGCAATAAATAACGGAAACTTGTGTTCCTATAAAAGAATATATCTTGTGCTGCTTTTCCTTACAAATTTATTGATAAGTCATTTTGTTCTCCACAAAACTACACTTGTTTACTACAGTTTTAAATTTGCGAAAGCCACGTCTGTGATTTCTTTTTAAGGTCTAAGTATATTATCACAGACTTAATACACAGACGTTTCTTGGATCTGCTTAAAAGATCAGCGATAGATTTGTATCAGTTGTGTGTCTAAGTGGTAGAAAACGAGAAAAATCTCGCAGTAAAATCTGTACATGGTAGATATATGAAAAAAAAATATTATTAGGGCCATTTATCAATATAATATAACCCAAAACAATTATTTTTAATTTTGTTTTCTGTTTGTCTGTTTATATATTTGTTTGCGTTAATCTCAGAAATGGGTTTAAATGACTTAGAATGACTGACTGACATGATTTTTGTACTGTAGTAAACTTTCCTTAACATTTAGTGTTTATTTCATTGCAATCGGTTCATAAACAAAAAAGTTTCAATCATTTAAATTATAAATTTAAGCAAAGTTTGTGATTTAAGTGAGAACGCAGGCGGGCGAAGAGAGGAAATACTTTAGTCATGTAGTTTACGCAGACGAAGCCGCGAGTGGGTCGCTAGTTTAATAATATAATTCTATATATATATATATATATATATGTAAATACACAGTTGTCTACTGACTCTTACTCTGATATTTTTTTCCCTTTTTAGTTTCCCTTGTAAGACCAACCAGCTGGCCTCATTATGTGCATCCAATATAGTGCACAAGTTGCGTAAATAACTTTTATTTTTTAATTCTTTGACGCTCATCCCCTGGATCGATGGGCAATTTTAATCAAGCAAGTAATCAACCTCTGTACTGATTGATAGATTGAAGCAGGTTCTTTGATTTATGGATTTTCATCGCCAAGGAATATTATTATGAGGAATATTATTATTAGGAATATATAATTGTGTAATTTTTAGCTTGATTGCATTTAATGTGAATACTGACAACGTTCAATTTAATCCAAATAGTTGGTTATGAAACATATTTGAAATATTCTTTTGTTTTTGTGAAACAATAAATATTAAGTACTAAACTGTTTTTGCTTAATTTTGTTACTTTCTTTCTTCAGCTTTACGCTTTTTCTAACATAGCGGGTTAGTCACAGATAACTTAGTGTCAAGACACTATGTCTTCCATTTTCCACCTGAAATCAAGACTTTACGTGTTGACTTTACCTTATCAGAGCGGAAAAATGAAAATAATGAATATATAATCATTCTCCCGAGTGGGAATCGAACACACAATCAATCACATTTACAGTCAGACAATGTCCGATTGCGCCACGAGGGCCTCACTGTTACATTATTTAATATTTAAATTTCATACTAATATTACAAATGTTTTAAATGAAAGTGTCTCTGCGTCTCTGTCTTTCTGTAAAATTATTTCGGTCAAACCTTTGAACCGAATGTGATGACATTTTATTTAGAGACATTTGAGGGTCTTTGGTATGTTCATACATAGGCTACTTTTTTCTTCCATTTTTATAGTTTTTCCAGGAATTTCATTGCTATACGAAGAGGCTGCTGAAAAAATATAACATCTATAGCTCACGCGCGCGATGCCGCTGAAGGGTCGCTAGTACTCTTATAAAATTGACTTTTTCGTGATGCAGATGAGAAGTAAGGAAATGATGGTATACTTGATCGTGAAGAAATCGACTCTATAGTCGATTGAATGGTTATATTTAAAATATTATCGTTTTGTCGGTCTGGATAGACGAAATTGATTGTTTTTTTTTGCTATCCAATACTATTGGTCACAATTTCTGTGTGAAATGGCTGTAAATCAGTGAACAAATTGGTATACACATCACCAGGTTCACTCGCATAAGCAGAACTATTATGAAATAAACAGTTATAAAGTTGATTTGCTTAGATGAGAAAAGGGTTATCAGAGAGTAATGTATTTTTGTGTTATAATAAAACTCGGTTTCCAATTCCAAGTGTGTGAATAAAAAACACAAAATATTTAAAAAATTTTAGCTTCTACAAAACTAAACAAATTATTAAATAATACATATTATTATAAAACCCATGAACGTATATACAAAAGTAATCTAACAAGATATTCTCCCTTTTAGCGGAGACACTGCCTACGCTCCCGTTAGGGGTGCCTTATCGGATACCAGCCCTCTCATTTCACCCCCTTGGAGAAGGCGTGGCCACAGCGGGAGGGACGCGCATGCTCAGTAACAAAAGATGGCATGAAACGTCCAGATAAAATTCGTTTGATAAGTTTAGCGTCCTTGATGATTTGGGTTTTATATATTTTGTATAAAAAAAGTATAATTTGTTGTATAATACTTGTATTTAAAATTTACCATTAAGAAATAGCTAATTGTGACTGTAAAAATTACTGTGTATCCTTATATGGTAAGATAATCTTTAATTGCGCTACAATGTACAATATATATATGTGTAAGTGTTAATTTTATACTTTGATGTAAAGTACATATAGGTAATGTGCTATTGTAATTTGTGTTATGCTGTTTCCGTATCGCGTTGTAGATATTAGAAAGATGTGCCAAAATTCTGTACATCCTCTGTAAATAAATTTTATATAGTTATTCACTATATTTTAATTACTCGATTTCGGGTGGAAAGTGGAGAACGGAGTGTCTCAACGCTATATTCTCTATGCGCCGCCCTGCTATAGCTTGGAGCTGCTTTTATTTTAATGGGCATCATTGAAACTGAGACAGGACTAGAATTACCTCATTAGCCTAATTAAAAATAATGCCTAGTACTTAGTATATAGGTAGAAATATGACACAAAACGTTTTTTCGTAATGGATTAGATAAGTATGTGCCTTTAGTCTTATATATTATATGTCTTTATAACCCATATCTTAGGAGCTGGAGAGTGGGGTATTATGACTCCAGGATCTCTCTGACCACCCTGATATGCGGGAAAAAGTGTGAAGCTGCTTAGGAGTTTTTTTTACATTTTTTTAAGTGTTATTCGCACACTTAATAAATTGAAAATATTTAGAAAACGTACAAAAACTTTATCGCAGCGGTATTTGAACCCGCTCCTCTTGAACTTCAAATGTTCAAATTTACATACGTTTTCTAAATATGTCCCTTTATGCTTAGGAGTTATCTAAAAGATAAGTTATATTTTATATTCTATTTTCATCTATATAGACATACTAGTAAATCCGTTGACGCGTAAAGTATCTCACCTTATACAAAAGTCTATGACAAATATATTGTAGTGTTAAGGTATTATTTAAAAAAAATTGTGTTAGTGTTTTTCCTTTTTACATCTATATCTGTATACAAATAATAAAAATGTAACTAATCGCTGTCTGTACATTTAAGATATATGAGAATTAATATTATAGGGCAAATTTATCAATGTAATATAATATGTATCAATGTAATATAACAAAGATTTTTGTTTTTTTCTTCTGTGTGTCTGTTTGTTTGCACCTTAATCTCAGAACCGGCTTAACCAATTTTAATGCTGTTTTGTATTTTGGTAATCCTCCCTTAACATTTAGCGTTTATTTTTATTTCAATCAGTTAGTAAATAACAAAGTTATTATATTGTAAATTAACAATAACTGAGAACGGGGGCGGGTGGAAGAACGAAATAGTTAGTTGTAGTGGTGTAGTTTACGCAGGCGAAGCCGCGAGCGGGTCGCTTGTATACAATATATATGCGGCATTTTATACTCCTCCATCGAGGATCCATAGACCTTTCCTGGAAAGTGTAAATACTTTTTTTTCCATAAAACCTTTACGTTTTTCTCCGCATAGCAGAGTAGGTAGAGAGAACCTAGTGTCAAGATACTCCGATCTCCACTTTCTACCCAGAATCGAGACATTGCGTGTTAAGTGGCGGAACTCGACGCCGCGCTTTCTTCGTCTGAGGTACCAGAGCGGAGAAAATTCCATTCTTTACTTACGTACCTACTTATGACATGAAATTAACACTAAAGTCAATTAGTCTTTCAATTTTAACGTCAAAACGTTCTAAGTCAAGCCTATGAACATTATAAATTTGACCCAGTCGGTTTGTGCTAAGCAAATAATAACTTTCCTCTTTGTGACCGTCACGTGACGCGAGTGACTTACCGGGCGACTGTTTTTTTAGGCTGCCTCGTGCTCGATAAAGTATTTTTTATGGTAGCGGTCGTTTGCTGGGAATGAGTCGACAGAATGATATCGATATACATGTTTTATATCGTTTTTACCTTGACGCTTATACATAAAGACATGGATGTTTTCGTCAAGGATTGAGTGATTAAAATTTTAGTATTTTAAGATTGATATAGATAATTTTAATGATACCACTAAGTGTAGTATAAGACTTAGAATGATAGAATGTTTTACATTTTGTATGTCTACAATTGATTTGAATTCACTTTATTTGACATTTCAGTTTTACCCAAATATGTGCCATTTATACCACTGCTACTGTAAATAATGTTAATTGTTGAACTTGACGTGTTATACATGAAGTTAGAAAGAACTAAGCACTAAATGCTTCGGTCATTTATTTTACTTATAGTCATGAACTTTTTCATACATATCCCATGTGAGACCCTCAGGCTTATAATAATACTGGAGAAACCATTCTCCAGTCGGTGAAGATTTCTTCAGTATTACTAACACTCTGATTTCGAATAAAACTGTATGTATTACTTAAAATATAATTTTCATAATGATATTTTTAACGTATATGTAAATTTACAGGTTCATATTTGCAAGGAGAGTATTTAAGTCAAAATTTATACACAAACAAAGTCACTGACTGTAAAGTTTTGAATTTAATTTTTTCACGTTTCTATAGGAATTTTGACTTACAGTTTAGGTTACATTTTACAGTTCCCTAGTCTCCGAAACTACCTACCTGGCCAGTAAAAATCCAGTCCAGTCCAGTCAAACAATTAACTATTAGAGCAGAGAACGACCGGCGCAAGAAACTCACAAGTTTCAGCTTTCGATCCCCAATAGCTTAGCTTCTGTTTCGGCTGTTTATTATCTGTGAATCCTTTTCTAACGATTAAAATAGCTTCATGCTAAGAAGCTCTTTTGACAAATAAAATTAGTTAAAAATGTAAATTTTTGTAATGATAAATTTACAAAATTATCGATATATTTTCAGATTTTAATCTTTAAAGCACTATCTTATCTTTCTCTTTTTTTAGTAGATGATATGCCATTGTTTGTTGATAAGGACAGATGAATGTTTTTTGTGTAAGTTAAAAAAGGACAGAACATTTGGCTTCTCGATGGGAAGGGAAGCGAAGAAACAAAATTCATTTTTCATTTTTATGTCACAAAGGATATTCTGTGGATTCATAAGAAAGTATGTAGAATATTCAGTTTAGTAAAATAGACCGCTGCGTAAAAAAATTTTATACGTTTTCTAAAAACATATATATTTTTTAATTTCCTAAGTGACTGAATAACTCTTTAAAAATGTTCAAAATGTGATGTACAGCAGGACATCATGGCACAGTGAGTATCTTCTGACTGTAAGCGCGACGGATATAGTTTCGATTCCCACTCGTGGCATGGTATTATTTTCCTTCTTCGCTTTAGTAAGACAAAGCGCGGAGTTGTTGGGTGTACGGCTCTACACGTATTCTCTCGAATTCAGGATAGAAAAGAAGAATTATCCGAAGAACGGGTGCCTTGAGGCAGGATTATTTCTGATAATCCTTTTATATGAGAAAAAGTGTGAAGCTGTGCAAAAAGTCTATACACTTTTGATCCAACTAGAAATATCATATACGAGTAGCTTATCGATTATCGGTATTTTAAATTTGTATAAAATCTATTTAGAAAGTAATTTTGTTTTTAATTAACTAATCGTTACACTGTAGAAGAGAGTTCAAGAATATAGCTAGATTCATTATTCTAGTCGTATGTGTATCTGTGCTATAGTGGCCATACATTTGGTATCTTTTAGCATTTCCGTAGTAGCCTGTATTATATTTTATTAGTGATAGAAAAGTACGTAGTGACAAATCACTGTGAACTACACTTGGCCACATTATTGTAACATATTTCTATTGCAATGCATATATTGCAATTCGCAGTATTTGATTCTAAGGGTTCACAACCAAGCCGTATATTTTTATTTATTTTTTAAATTTATATTTACAATATAATTATTGATATAAAGTAAACAATTTTTAGGACCATAAAGTCAAAATTTACGCTTTTTCCGCGTTCCTGTAGAGATCGTAGCATTGCGTGCATCATTTCTTAGAGTCGAGTTCGAACCGACATCTATGATGTTTACAATGATATTGGCCAACTTCACCATACAGCCTTCTACATATATATATATGTAAGTAGGTAATTGAATTCCGTTTAAATTTTGATTGTAATAAAGAATAATTGTAAGTAATACAGTATATGCTTATTAAAATTTACGATTATATTTAAATTTGAAATAATTTTCCTTTTGTAATATTATTTTTGTGTACATTATTTTATTATGCTTAAATTTAATATAACATGGTATTAAATGGAACAGATTATTATTGTTATCTTTATAGAGTACTGACTGTGACTATTTTATAAACTTTAAATGTGTAATTTATTTTAATTTCAATTAATGTGTTTGATGTACTGTGCCCAGAAAATGGAGAGCGGAGTAACTTATCATTGCAGTGTATTGTTTATATATTAATGTGATAGATATATATTTACTAAGTTTTAAGCATATAACAAGGTAAGGAAAAAGCACCTAGTGTCCGGACACTCCGTTGAGTTTTGTTCGCCGGAAGTCAACACCGTGTCCGATTAATATGAAGTATTATACTTTAAATAATATATTCGTGGTATCTCTACGCAAGCTGCAGCGCAGGCGGTCTACACTATAAAGAGAACGGAACTGGTTTTCAGACCTGAGGCGGCCATCGCGTACACTGTGCTTGTGCCGGCGACGTGCACTGTAGCGAGAATGTTTAGAAGTTGTAGTTGGATTTGTTTTATTTTAATGAAAAAAAATCAAAATTTGTTTTTGTTTTTCGTTTGTTCGAAAAAATAAAAAAAATTGTTTTTTTTTAATTTTAGCGATATAACTGTAATTTATTAAATAAATTGAATAAATATTTAATGGTAATGAACTAAATTTTTAGTTCATCTAGTTAAATAGACACTTTTTTTTTTTAAAGAAAAAAAATATTATTTTTTTAACATTTTTTAAAGTGCTAAGGCACACTAAGGAAATTGAAAAATACATATTTGTAAAAACGTATTAAAATTTGAACGTATGTCTTTTTCAAAAAAAATATCTTTATCTTACATTAAACGCTATAGGAAAGGAAGGTTTTGTACTACTAACTATCAATAAAAATAAACTATAAATATCACTATTTCTAACAGTATCTTAAATTTATATTCAAATTTAATATTTGAAATATTATGTTGGTATAAAATTGTCTTAAAATCATTTTTTACGTAATTAGTATTTGCTTGTTCTTTTCATGGAAACTATTGTAAATACAATGCTTTCTTACTTTAGAAAATACTTAACAAAATACTTTTCCCTTTGCAATATTTTTTAGGTAATAATAGTGGTTCATTATTCACCGTAAACAAAATAATTTCAGCAAGCCACCTATGATACTTCCAGATTGTTTTCTAACGATTACGATAATCTAATGATTATCCTCAATAATTATATTAAGCGTGATACGTAGAGACTTTCAAAAACGTCCAAATTACGTTCAGACCACTATACGGATTATTGGTATATTTTGTAGAGGAATCATAAAATCTTTATTGGTAATTATAATTATTGCTAAAAATAAAATTGTGCTATTCTACCATCTTTTTATCAAGATATGTTCATTGTGTCACTGACAGATTTGTCGTCAGGTCTTACACTGTACTTTCTCGTACAGGTTCGATTTCCAGGGAAATGCTTACGTTACAAAACATTATTTTTTTAGTCTAGTTGGACAAAATGTGAAGAAGATATATTTCACATTATTCAAGTGTTATTCGCACACTTAGCAAATTGGAAAATATTTTAAGAACCCGATTAAAATTTTTCATCGCCTTTTGGAAACCGTCCGTCTGTCTTGGAAATTTAGAATTTCAGCCACCTTTTTTTTTTAACGTGACGAAATCCGTTACGGATACCCGCCCGATTGGGAACTCGGCCGCGGTTATGTGGGACTCCGGACCGGCAGATGTGGGCCGTCTGTTTACCCACTAAAACCTCACGGTGCTCCTCCTCCACCGCCACTGGCCAAGGCCACAGAGACTACAATCTTCCGTGAACCCTGGCGGAGAGTTTTAGCCACCTACCATAAAATATCTTTAAATGAGTATGTAATTTAACGTGGTGGAAAAAGTACATTATTAGAATAACTCTGACTGTCGCAAAAGTTGTTTAAAAAGTTTAAAAGTTTTTCACAATTAAAATTCCAATAATAAGTATCGCAGTAAAATAGTGTGACGAAAGTTAAATTCAAAGCGTAATAACTTTTTTAAAAGGTGCAATGAATTATTTATAGTGCTATGCAGATTAATATGTAACGAGAAACTTATCGAAGAGCAAGCATAAGCTTACGGGCGTATTTTTTAAAATTTTACACTGTATTTAAATATAAATGGATCATTGGATTATTTAGATATATACAAAAACAGCCACACTCATAAATATATTACAACCTTAACTCATTTTTTACATTCTTAAAACAGACAGACTGGGTCTTCTCTCTCACCCTGGGGGGAGAGGGGAAACGGTGCCAGGGCTGAGCCCTCTTACCGTAGTTTTCTACTAAGTCCATAAATATGGACCGGTTCTTAGGGTGGGTCATAGACCCAAAATTGGAAGTGCCACGAGAGGGGCTATTCTAAAAACAATACACAAGTTGACCGATAGCATAGTTGTACATAAGTGTGTTCTCCGTTTTCCGCCCGTTTTGAGACATTGCGTGTTCAATGGCAGAACTCAACGCCGCGCGCTTTGTCTTATTTATTACAACAGAAATATGAAAATAAATATAATCGTTTCTCTGAGTGGGAATCGAACCAGCAACTATCCCGTTTATAGTCAGACGGTGCGCTAGTCCATTGTGTCACGATGTCGTCTCTATATAGTCAAAAACCTAAATAATTTTTTTAAATTTTAAATTTAAAATGTTAAATCTATATTAGTACTAAATCTTCCCATTAACAACTATGGCAGCATTATTCAAACTATTATAATACAATCAATTAACAAAACGATTGCAACAGTAACGCATCTGCTGTCGAAACAATTCGTTTAAAAATTGCATCACAGCCTTTCACGAGAACTATGAACAGAGACGTTCATAGAAGAAACAGTAGATATTTTTGATATTTTTTATTAATAACACAAAATGTAACATCTTTTGTCATTAAAGCACTCTTATTGTTATCTGTAATGTTATTTAAGTTGATAAAAAAATTTTGCACAACAAAATTTCAATATAAAATATTTATGAAAGATAGTTTTTATACTACAGTAAGCCCCAGGTAATGCACTCCCGCTTAATACGATTTGTGCATAATACGCTGTTTTACGTGAGCCCTGCAACTTGGAACATGTTTTTTTACAATTTGTGAATGCTTAATACGACTTGTCATCCTGTTAAACGTTTTGTATGCTGTATTTGAGTGTAATTGAACCCAGTTACTAATTGTAAATTATTCATAATTGATATCGTATTAGAATAAATTATTGTAAATGAATTGGCTAGGTGATGTTGAAAAATAACATCAACTCCCATTTTGTAAAATAAAAAAATATCGTAGTGAAGTCGCATTTAATTATATTTAAGGTAATCAACCCAAATAAATTAGAATCTAAGTAAGCTAAAATAAAAAAATATAATTAGTACTTAACAAATAAATGTGATAAAACGTAATACTTTTATAACGTTTATAAATTTTGCACTTTAACCAATATATTAATTTCGCAATCATTTTATTCGTATATCATCAAGAAATAAATCAATATCATCACGAAATGACTATACAACATTTTATGTAACGTTTAAGACACGTTTTTTTGTATCCCTATGAAATCATGCTAAAAGGATTTTACTGTATTTCAAAATAAACTGCAAGTATTATGTTGCCACAATGACATTCTGTTTAATTATTATCATTAAGAATCTGTTAAAGTTTATTGAATCTAGGGAAATTATTCAGGTATAAGAAAAATATATTTTTTTAGTTTCTATGGGATTATAAACCTTCCTTCTTATGTTTTATAATCATATGGTCATCAAATAATTGATAACCTGTTATTTTCCGAAATAATACGATAGATACGATTAAATATGGAGAAAGAATACATAGACATGAAAAAAAATAATAACAAGAAAAATGCTTCTCTAAGTACTTTAAGATTTTTTCCAAATATTAAAACGAGAGTATTTTATATACATTACATTTTACATACATTACACTCCAGAAGACAAGGTAATGTACATGTTCTTTTTTCGATTGTTGTTTTCGTACATTCTCTCCTCCTTCCTACATTATCCCTTTTGTTATTTTATCTCACTTCAAAATACGAAAAAAACACCAATTTCAATATAGATAAGTCAGTTAGAACGTAATATTACGACCTCAAAATCTTTTAATCTTAAAGTTTGTCTTTTAAATTTAGTATTACAAGAACCAAATATTGATTTGTAACTTGTGTAACATACACCATTTCTAACAATCACAGCATTCTGTGGACCTTTTCTCAAATCAACCGAAGTTTGTCGAAAAGACTCGAGCGCTCGCGTGTCATTTTGCAACTATCTTCGAAGATAAAATGGATATTACACCGTTTTAATTAACTGGCAGAATGTATTGGAATTTTGACACTTGGATTATGAATATATTGAAGCTCAATAAATTCAATTTCAATATAATATTCAATTAATTATTTATATTAGATATAAACCGGATGTGTAACAGTAGATGTGTCTGGTATTATTTATTATACTTACGTCAAATTGTCATTTTGACGTTAGGTGTATATCATAAATTACTGGATCTCTTTTTAACAGGTAATCAATCATGGTATAAATATATATCCCTTGTTTACCGATCAATCTCCTTCGTGTGTTCTCCATACTACGTGACATTGGCGAAGTGACTTGTGCTGTACTGGCGGTCAAAGCGCCATAATTAAAGAACTGAACTGAACTGATTATAATAAAAGTAGACTATTAAATTAATAAAAGTAGACTATTATTATGCTAGGTAAATATGTTTAAGTAATTTAATACTGACAAAGTATGCATTTATTCTCATCTTTTTGTTATTCGCTCCAAACAAGCAGGTACATATGTGTGATATTTTTGAAAAGTTGCAATATATTATCAAAGCTTTGGTTTTTTTTTCATTATAGGACTTTTATAGCACTCTCAAAACTTGATTATTTATCCATTGACTAGAACTTGGTATTTATAGTATACATTCTCAATTTGTTATCTTAGTATTATCTTTATATTAAGTGCCTTAATTTCAAATACACTTTACTGGACACAACCAACTACGCTGTCTAGATGCCAGCAATTTCCTATTTCAATTTCTATGTAAAATAAATATACAAAAAATAGTATAATCAACCAAATTATTTGAGAAATAAGGTATAATTTTGAATAATAGTCATATTAATAGTTTTAAAGCATTATAAATTCCTATAACCTGAGACGGAAGTTTAAAAATATATTAAAATAAATTTTCTTAATATATGGATCGTATAATGTTTATGAGGAGAGATAAAGAACTGGATGCAACTGAATCTTGTTCTAGGAATCCATTTTGCTAGATAAAATGATAACGAGTATAGAAGGATATTAAAAAATAAAAAAAATGTGTTGTCTTTGCAAATATGTTGGATAAATTTATGATAATTATATAAAGTATTGATAAAACTCTTTTACAATCACGAGTAAATAGGTTCCGTTAACCATTACACAATAATTTTTTTTCAAATGCTTCAGGGATTTGTAGCAAATTGCTAAAAAGTTCAAAATGAAAAACCTCTCCTTATATAAGTATGTTTTAAGCCAGCTTTGTTAATGGAGTAGAAGGTAAAATAAACATATTCCTTATGTTATTTTAGTTCTACGACTATACATAGGTATGTACTTCTAAATTTATCACATAATTAATACTTAAAATTGAGAAAAAATATAATATGAGGTAATTTAAGTAAGGTAACAAGTTGCGCAGTTCCTAGCACAAGTTCTCAAAATGTTAAATATAAATAACACACTTTAAAGGTGAAAGCATAATCAAGAGCCTTTTTATTGCAGAGATCAGTCCTTCTTACAGCCGTCAATCGGAGGTACGACCTACCTATGATTATTCCCTGCGTGTTGGATATAAATACATATTTATACTAACGACCCGCTCGCCCGCGTGACCTATAGCTGTTTTGGATTTTTGGCGGCCTATTCTTAAAATAATTAAATTCGTGGAAATGCTAAAAAATGGGAGAAAATGTAGCTTATGTTCATCCCAAGACCCTTACCCTCAAGTATCTCTATATAAAATTTCATCACAATCGGCTCAGCGGCTTGGCCGTGATGAGGTCACAGACAGAAAGACAAACACACAGAGTTACTCTCGCTTTTCATTTCTTAACACATCAATTTAAAGACTTCGTTTAATTAATTATTTAATAAAACTAAGAGGACATTATTAAGATTAGATTTACTTGTGTTATTTAGATTTATATTGAGGCCATGGTGGCGCAGTGTTTCACTGTCATTTTTAAATTTTTAAAAGTGTCTACAGAGATGCTGACAACAAAAATAAGTTGTAATAAGCGTATAAGAATTTCGTCATAGCTAGATGTAGAACGCAGGGCTTAGTGGTCAGAGCGCTTGGACAGTTTCCAAGGTGCATGGGTTCAAATACCGCTGCGATCGAATTTTTTAAACGTTTTCTAAAAATATGTTTTTCTATTTCCTAAGTGTGCGAATAACACTTTAAAATAATGTTAAAAATACCAATATAATTATTTTAATAACCTTAATACATATGTAAAGATTATTACCACCGCTTTTACGGTAGGAAATAAAATTGCTAATTTATGAATAACTTGCGTCACTAGAGATAAGCTAAATTTAAAATTTAAATATATACTTTCCGTGTGAATTGTTAGATAAGATACTGTCTATTTAATGAAGAGGTATGGGGTTCAAATGCTGCTTTCTCTTTTAAAGGGATGGATTTTCTGTTTCTGCTAAAGCTGTTTTTCTACTTCTATGTACTATAGAAGGACTGATGGTGGAGGCACCTTAAAAGTCGGAAACATTATTCAAAATTAGAAAATTTAAATAGCCGTAATATATTTAAAAAAGGTAATAAAACAAGAAAATTTTAATTTTAATATAAAACAAAAATGAAAAACGAGCATTTATCGAGAGCCACTAAACTAATCATTCAAAGAGCCGCATGTGGGGAGCGAGCCTTAGCTTGACTCCCCTGGAGAAAAATCCTTATACATTTCAATTTGCTTAATACAGTAGCTTCTTTCAATAAAATGCTAATATATATGTATTTATAAACATAGTTAAAAAAAAATAAAAAAGTCACACAGCTTCTATTAGAAGTTCTATGAATGCATTTTTCTATTCAAGTGCCTAAATTCTCAATTCTTGCGGTGGATTAAGGTCTAGTTTTGTCCAAGCCAGGGCACTTAATTCCGCTATCGTAACCATATTCTATGACATCGACACAAAAAACTTTCATTATTACGCCACAATGTAATTCAAAATTTAGTGAAACTAAACAAACAGTGCAAGGTATATTTATTGCAACACTTGCTTAGTCACTTCGGCTTCTTTACGGCATAGCGTATATCAAACTATAGACAACAAAATCTTTCTCATCACGTTCCATAGTGGTTAAAGTTACCTACGGTTTTCCCACTTAAAGTTCTATGTAAAACTACTTGTTATTTTAGATTCCACGCACGTGGTAGATTTATGATTATGGACCGCACGAATCCGGGTATCATATGTCAGTGTAAATTCGATGAAAGGTACTTGCAAAAAATAAATTTAAGGAAAAACAATTTGCATTGTTTAGGCACCAGTCATCGTCGTTTTAATGCAATATTCATAGTTGGCAGCTTTAACAAGTACCCATATATTATTATCTGTAAGAAAATAAAAAATAATTAATCAAATATATATAGACGTCGCGAAAATGTATGAAGAGAGAATTTCTTTTACGATTGACTTTTTTGTTATCACAATGACATTAAATTGTGAACTTTTGTATTATATGGTTTCAGGTTACAAATATATAGGCAAATACGCCATACTAAAATTACATACGAAAGATAATGATAAATACTACAAATTATGGGAGAACGGAGTGTCCAGACACTAGCATGGCATGGCATTATTGCCATGCGGGAAGAATTGAAGCTGGTATTTTGTACAAATCATTTGACTGGAGAGCGAGCTACTCTTAAGTTATTAACCTTGTAAGAAAACTCGCTGTCGTAATAATATTACTAGAGTATTGTTTTATTTTATAGAAAAAAACTTTTTTATTTTACATGCCCCTTATTTATGACTTAATGTATTAGATATGTAATACTTAATGTATTAGATTATAGTCTCTGTAGCAAGTCACCGGGATATTCTATTATGTTTTGCCGATCAGATGTCAGTATAGTTCAAAGTGAAAAAAAGAACGCCTTCACATCCTTATTTAATTAAATATCAACTGTTGCGTTCATTATGTAGGCACGTAGCCTGTAATTCATAATTCTACTTGACTTTTACTTTTTAAATAAACTATGCACGTTTCTTTTGATATAAGCCAGAAATTTAAGTCGTAAGTTGTTCTAAGATCTATGTATAGGCACAATTCCACAAATAGTAACCATTGTTCTCTAAAATCTGCACGGTGGGTGATAGAATCTAATGCAGCACTATTCAAAGCAGAAAATTGTCAAATTAACATCTCTCTAGTTGGATTTTAATATACCGCCATGACGTGCCGTAAGAAGTGCCTCATCCGTTTACCAAAAGGGCTGAACTTAATGCCGCACTATAATTTACCAGAAAGAGGATATTAAGTAAATGTAAAAATAATGGGCGCTACAAGGACCTCTTTTTTATCTTAATCCTTTTTTATAATTACTAAGTGTCTCTATATACTTTTATTGTACTGGGTACAATACATACAGAAAAATTATTAAAACTAAAAACTTGACGATTTAGCTTAATATACTTAGGAAATTGAAAAATATATATTTAGAAAACGTATAAAAATTTGAACGCAGCGGGATTTGAACCCGTGCCCCTTGAAAACCGTTCAAGCGCTCTGACCGTTAACCCATTCGCTAAATTTTTATACGTTTTCTAAATATATGTTTTTCTATTTCCTAAATATGTGAATACCACTTTAAAAATTTATTTAATTTTATTTAATATACTTTTTAAAAGAATTATTTTGTTATACAAAACTTTCACCCAAAAGAAATTAATGTTCCCCTATAAAATTATACTGCAAATCTTAAGTTCAAATGACACACTGCATTGACATTCTTAAGTAGCGACTGAACGAGTCGAAGTACAGTCGAGCATTAAATGCGGTCGTAAAAGAAACACCTTTGCAAAAATTTTAATGTATATTTATTGAGTATAGGGATTAAGATAAAATGGAAGGTATTAATATTAATTTTAATAATCATTTCTTGAAAAAGCGCCATTCGGCAAAGAATAATCGATATTTAATATCGATTGCAGTATTAAGTACTCGTATTTGTAATACATTTTCCTTATGTCTCACAGTCTTTACTCGTACTCAGATATTAATCATGAATCACTCAATTCTATTATGTAATTATATTTAATTTCATGAATAAAACAAATAAAAAGGAAATAAATAAAATAACTAGAGGCCATCGTGGCGCAGTGTGTATGTACGTGATGATTGTGGGTTCGGTTCCCATTCGAGTGACTGATGATATTTAAATTATTTAAATTTTTCCACCCCACTTACACAACAACAAGTTGAGTTCCACCAAGTTGATTCGGGCTGACACAAAATACAAAAAAAGGACATATATAAAAAAGAGAGACTCATTAATAGAATGACACATGAGTCTTATCAGCCTAGTTATAAGGAATGGACAAGGTAAAAATTACAAATGTCCGTAGCGCATAATCAATACAAAATGTCATTCCATTGAAAGATATTACTTAAAGAGTGGATCGATCTAATGTTAGTTTTTATCAAATACTAATATAATAACAGTATTATAGACATTAATCAAAAATTATATATATTTTAGTTATAATCATTTATAATTTGAATGTAATGTAATATGTAAGGAAAACACATAATTTTATATCATGATTTATTAATTAAAACAATAAATGTACAGCACACAATGTTAACTAAACGTACTAATATTAAATACCTGAGCGAACAATATCATGTTTTCCTCTATTAAATGCATTTTTTATGTAAATAAAACGTCTCTTATCTGCTTATCCGATGTTAAAATTCGAGGGCAATATAAATGCAAGTAGATTGAATTACAAAATTTTATATACTTTTAATTATAAAAATCTTATTAGTAATACAATACCGAAAAGCCAAATGTATATTAAAAATGTTTTTAATGCTTACAGTTTAACATTAAAGACTTAAATTATTTCACCAATAACTAAACCTAAAATTGCTTTTACATTTTTATCGTAATTAAAATATTTAAATAATAAATAACACATATTGTTTGTTATTCATAAAACAGTCACATTTCATTTATTGCGTCACACAAATTAAATAACACTGGAATCCCATACATAAACATGCATATATCTAAATATTACGTAAAGCCTATAATTTTGACAAAATAGTTTCTTAAAATTTGGACGTAAACAAAACACTGCACACAATCCTTATGAGATCTTTACGAAAACCAAATTTACGCCGCAAATACGAACAACCATACACTATGACATATCTATTATATTAAACTTTCATCTAATAATACTTCAAAAGAATACCACTAATTATATTAGTAATAAAATAATAATCTATTTACAAAGTCTTACTTATCACCGATACACTTAAATATTCATAAAGTTAACGTCTCATAATATCTTCTATGCTAAAACCTTTTTTAGGTGCACTTGATTGACTCGTTCCTGGCTTAGGATTTGAGTTTGGTTGTATTCCAACGATGTTTTTAATCCCATTTGCAATCAAGCTGGAGTCGGCGTCATTGTGTTCCTTAGCTGTAGCTTGCAAGGAATCCTTGGAAGTAGTAACAATTGTAGAAGTACTGGGTGCTGTGTCTTTTGGTGGAGCATGTTTTACTATTAGATCTTGGGCGACCGTTTGCTGTGGACCTAACCCAGAATGTGGTACTGGACCGTAAGAAATTTGAGGATGTGGCGGTGGCAATGGCAAGCCAAATTTGTGATATGATGGCATACCCATTATTGCAGGTGGAATACCGACCATTACATCGTTAGCGCTCATAGGAGGTCTAGGCATAGTCAAATTTGTAGGTTCAGGTGATCGACTTCTATACACAGCTGCACAAGTTCTGACATTATCTCCTATATCAGGTGGATGACTTCTTTTTCTAAATGGACCCAAATACATCCCTGTAGGCCCTGGGTCTATAGGTGGACTAGACATTTGATTAATTTTTGCAGGATCTGGGGGAACAATTTGGTGTAAATCACGGCGTATCTGAAGTTGCGGATGTCTTATTGGATGCTCAGGCATATCTGAGTAACGCATTTCTTTTTCCATGATTTCATCTGTATTGTATCTTCGTTTTTCATATAATTCAGATGGCATTCGATGCTTTTCATGTTGTTGCGGACGCATTGTATATGGGCTTGCTCTATCTCTTGGTTCATTGTGATGACAATGCGTTCGTTCTACCGGAGATGGTGAAACAGGTCGAGGTCTTTCTTCACTTCGCTCCCTGCCAATGCTTTCAATTGAAGAAGACCGTGCTCTCCTGACTGGAGAATGTTCTGGCGACGAAAGATCTGGATCATCATCATCAAATCCTGGTTCTGCAGGTGACCCTGGTCTACCTATATCTTCTTCTCCTACATCCAATACATCTCCAGTTGGTACGTCACCAACTGCATGAGTTAAAGCATGCCGTCTTAAGTCACAGTTTCTTCTGAAAACTTTACCACAAGAATTACACTCATAAGGTTTGTGGTCGGTATGTGTTAACAGATGCGTTTTCAAATTGGACCGCTGATTAAAACTTCTGCTGCACACGGGACACTTGTGAGGTGATTCTTCCATGTGAAGTATTTTGTGAACTGCCAAAGTCCTGGACTGGCAGAACCCTTTTCCACATTCCGTACATTTGAACGGTTTTTCTTTAGAATGAATGTACCTGCAACAAAAAGAAAGTAAAAATTTATATTATATCTCAACTGCGTAAATTAGTTCTACATTATTACATTATGAACGTTTATCAAAAACATTTTAATCACTGATGCCATAAAGTATCGTGTTTTAATTAAATGGCTGAGGATGGGAGGAGTTG
This sequence comes from Podotricha telesiphe, assembly GCA_038994665.1. Classification (NCBI taxonomy): domain Eukaryota; kingdom Metazoa; phylum Arthropoda; class Insecta; order Lepidoptera; family Nymphalidae; genus Podotricha; species Podotricha telesiphe. The sequence goes on along the minus strand of JAOYRR010000284.1, from coordinate 120,131 downwards.
TGTCGAGCATAAGTTCCAGATTGCTACGGCTATATACGTATGTAAATGTATAAGAATACATATTATCGATTATAAAGCTGAGATATAGACAGTATCATAATTAAGTAAAATACTTTTTGAATTATCGTGGCGCAGTATGGCAACGACTGTATATGCGATGGTTGTGGGTTCGATTCCCACCCGGGAGTTAAATTATTCTTTTTATTTCTCTGCTCTGTTGACAACACAAAGCCTAGCATTCATTGTCACCAGTTAATACGCAATGTTTCTCATTCGGGCGGAAAGTGGTGAGCGGTAGTGTGAAGCTGCTAAAAATAGTATTTTATTTTCACATTTTTGAACTCTATTGGTATTATATGAAAATATTGAAACAAAAAAGAATACTCGTTCTAATATAAATGTAATATTTTGGATTAACGGCAAATTGTAAGGTTAACAAGTGACCACGATTTTGCGTAAAACCACCTTGAACGAGATCTGAGTAATCTGAGCTTATACTCTCAAGGCGAATTTAGACGGCGCAAGCTTTATGCCTACCACTCTTCATTGACCCCTATGTATACTAACTGCGGTCTTATAAAAGCGGCAAAGAAATGGCAGACGAGACCATTTTATTTGGTTCCGTTCCACAAGAGTTCCAGTTCGGCCGAATCGAATTGCGTTAAAAGCATTTTGTGGCCAATCACTTCGATTAATATTTTTAATGTAGCTAGGTATTGGATTGCAAGTATCGACAAAGTTTATATTTTTGTTTTAATTACTTTTGAAAATGGAACGTTGACTTGAATAATTTGTTTTCAATGAAAAATAATTAAGATAAAGAAAGAAATACAATGTTTTAATTTTACTTATTAAGGAAGTGGATTGTGTTTCAGAAAGATGTAGTGATTCTACTAAAAATTACTATATTATGTCTGATTATAATTCAAATACATGCCATTTATAAGTTTATATTAAAAATCAGATATAATTCTCATTACTGATATAATCATTACTGAATAATAATTAAACCGATTAAAACGATTTGATTTTTCTAATTGTGATACATATCCTATGGGAACATAATACGGGCTTAATTATTTAAATTAGGCTTAAAGTGTTCGAAGACGACATACATAAGGGACCCAAGAGAGAGACTCATTAATGATAATGGAGCCAGGGTCCTTAAATTCTTAGTCGTTGTCAGGCAAAGAATGTGCCGCGTAAATAATATATCATTATATAAGCTATGGAAGATAAACAAAAAAGTGTAATGACCTCGACCATCTCGCGTTACGAGGGTTTTTGGTTTCATCAAGATTGTATTTGATGGTGTCATGTCGTCATAATGCTATAGTCGAGATTTACTATGTACTTCATATTTTTCAAAATTTTCCCATATTTTAAACACATTTATAATATGTCTACATATTTAAAGATGAACTTAATATTCTTGAGTACGAGTACTATCGTCTAAACATATCGTTTTATTTATACAAATAAATTAATTTGGAGTGTCCGTTTATTATATATTTATATTTATGCATTTAGTAAAAAGCGGTTATCTTAATATTATAATATTAAGATAACCGCTTTATACTAAATGCATTTGTATATACGGTATATGTACCAAAATAATATTTTTTACAATTTTTGTCTATATGTTTATCTGTCTGTTTGTTCGTTCCTGCAAATAACTAGAAAAGCTGTACCGCTTTTGACAGGATTTTTACTGGTAAATAGCTTAAAAAAGCTATTACTCCTTAGTACAAATTAAGGAGTAATTTAGGTTACTTTTATTTTAAATCTCTACACAGACGAAGTCGTGGCCTATTAGCTAGTTAACTAATAAGTAATGTAACGAATTAGTCCAAGACCGGAGACTTGAATATATAACAAGATTTATGTAGGCAATATGTATATCCGTTATAAAGCGGAAAAAGAATTAAGATAAAAAATATATTGTTTCATTGATGATGATACATAAAAATTAAATGCAAACTATCTTGAAAGTGAACGTGTTGAAAAAATCTAATTTGCAATATCAATTACAGCTGTATATAACATAGCACAGTCAACAGGATATGATCGGATAAGTACTGGAAGTTTTAATTTAGTTGCTTGTATTTTCAATCACAAAGTCTGACGGCCACGGAGATTATTAAAATTAAAATATAAATATTATAGGTTATTGTTAATAGATATAAAATAAATAATTTATTATATTCAGCGGTTAGGAATAACGTCCTAATTTAATAGTTTTTTTTTTTAAATATATAATCATACACGGTATCTATGGGTTACATAATAATAATACAAGTTTAAATAACAAATAAACCTAATTTAAAAAAGGTCAACAAGATTATTTATTTGGCAAGAAAAACACATTTAAACTTTTTTTTTACCTGAACCAACTCCGAAATCTTAAATCTAGAAGTGACCTCGCATGGAAACTCGTTTTCTTTTTAAATCCTGTTTTAAATCATTCATTAATCGAATATAGAAAAAAACGATCCAATTAAATAAAAATCTGACATTAATATCAGACTCTAAACGACTTCCAATAAATTAAAAATATCTAATGAACGTGATATCTTTATTCTGAAATGAATTGAGAAATCTATGCAAGATTAAGATGCTACGTGGGATGACGGATTTGGAGCCACTCGCCGGACAAGTTTACCGAGATCAAAGGAGCCGCCAATGTATTCATTAACAAAGCAATTACTGGCTTACTTTGAAAACGTTAGCTCGAAAATCGACCAAACCATGAAACGAACAATTCTCACAAACTAAACATTACAGTTCCCCGCAATGTTGGTAGTGAAACTCTAACAATCAAAACAACTAAAACTTTTACAAATTATGAATATGAAAAAGATGATAATTGTTCAGTATATACATAATTAATAACAAACAAATAACACAAAACTCCTTATCGCACCAGTTCGATCAGATTTGACGTTAAATAAAATATAAGTAACGTCTGTCTCTTCTTATTATACTATAAGATAAGGATCGCAATGGACAGTCGCTCAGAATCCCATCAAGAGCCGGTGCAGAGATTAAAAAAGTGAAGCCTAAAATTACAAAGAGGACTGTGGTCTCGCGCTAATGGCTTACATTAAAAAATATTTTCCATTACGGTTAGGTACCGGTTATATAATGCATTTTGTTCGAAGGGACACTTGTGAGATAGTGTCAGAGAAATTTTAAAGTATATATACGTAGTCAATTTAAATGAACAATATTTGTGAAATTTATGTACTTAATATTTTAGATAATGCTTAGTTTTAGGCTTAGTTCTAGATTCTCTAATTTTCCCGCTAAAATGTGTGAAGATTTAAAAAAAAATTTATGACTATCATTGTGGCGCAGTGGGATAACATATGACTGTAAACGCGACAGGCAGTAGGTTCGGTTCCTATTCAGGGAAATCATTATATTTAAAAATATTTCGATTCTCCTCCCTGGTACCTAAGACAATTTCGCAATTAAACTCGCAATGTCAAAAATCAAATTCGGATGGAAAGTGGAGAACCGAGCATCTTGACAATAGGTTCTCTCACACTATTACTGCTATGCTGGAAAAGGCATGAAGCTTTTAAAAAATATTAATACTATGCGTGAAGTTAACAAAAACAGCGGTCAGTCAACTAAGTAGTATTAAAAATGTACAAAACTCATTGAGGAAACGCGCCGGCATTCGCCTGTGCGAGAAACAGGTTCTCAAAAACGTCCTCGTTTCGTTTTACAAACAGAAGAACTGTTGTGACAGCTAAGCGAATATGGAGTTGAACGCTTGGGACGAACAATGAAGTGTATTTTTTTTTATTTTTTCTAATTAAATATCTAGATCTAATGCTGTTATAACTAAAGTAATAGCTTAATATGTGATTTGTCATGGCTTTTAAGATATGATTATTGGATAACCTTTATTATAAACTAGAAAAAATATTAATTAGATAGAATTACAAATTTTTGATCGTATTAACTGATAAAATCCCTTAATTCAAGTTGAATTTATCATCAATATTACTTAAAAAGTGAAAAACTCTACATTATATAAAAACTAAAGCTCACTTCGTAAATGGACAACATGTACCTTTGCTGTTAGAATAAGATAAATGTCACGTACATTTATTTACGCTAGCATTATGTTTAATAAGTGTCAAGATTTCCTGTAAATTCTCTTTTGGCTATACAAAATTCATAGAAAAATAATATTATTTTATAATTTTTCTCGTACTTTACGCGCTATGTGTCCCAACGCCTATTCTTTTGTATCCAAATCAATTTCTCTTATACTTTTTTTGTGTGTACCACGAATCAAGCTGACCATCTGGCCGTTTAAGTGTTGCCTACAGTCTTGGAGCATTTTGAAAGTACTAACCTTGTCTTAACGTAATATTTAACTGTTCGGTAACCAGTTTATTGCACTAAAGTGTATAATTTAGTTTTAAATGCTTATTAACTTAATAAAATTTATGTGACGGAATTATTTAATGAAATTGCATTTTACGGTTGGACTCTGTAATTTATGGCATTAATAGTCAATACTGCTATAATTACGGGTAAGCGTTGTATAATAAAAAAAAAAAATCATGAGTTTTATTTTATAGTCAGAGAAAGCCTAGTGACAAAACTTAGTAATAAGATACTTCATTCTCCACTCGAAGTCGACACATTGGGTGTTGAGTGGCGAAACTCACCGCCGAACGTACCAGAGCGGAGAAAAGAAAATATTTTTAAATATTTTCGTCCGAGTTTATTCAACCGAGCGGAATACGAACCCATAACGAATCGCGTATTAATAATTAATTTTTTTTACAATATAATGCACGTTTAACAACGTTGTATCATATTGCACTATTTTCTTCAGGAGTACCTCCGTGTTTTCAAGTAAAGAGAGCAGGTCCGCACAGCGGAATGCGAGGTCAACGCCCCATCCCCTCCAGCACATCTCTAAGCCTCTCGTCTAGATTGATGAAGCTTTGGTTATCGTTTCTCTATTCCTCTATTATATTTATTGCTTTACTTCAAAAATATACCTCCGTTAGTTATAAGAGGTAGAGGAGAGGACATTAGCATGTCGATGCTAATAAGTTATATTTTTATAATCGAAGACCAAAACTGCGTCTACCACTTTTTGTAATTTTCAAGATGCGATTCCAAAGTTCTCATACTTTTATATTCATCTTTACACATATTTTTATAAAAGTGTGACAAAATCTTTTAATAACTAACATTAACTTCTTATGTTAGCATATTAAAAGACTAACTGTGCCCGCTAATTCGTCCGCGTGGAATTCTAAAATACAAGTAGCTTAAGGTACTTATGACATATCAGCTATTTGGCAGTAACAGTCCCATCCAAATCTATCCAGCTGTTTTAGAGATAACCCGGAACAAACAGACAGACTGAGCGATAGACAAAAATTGTAAAATATTTTTTTTTGCTTTATTATCGTGTGTAATATGTGCATTTAGTAAAATTATTACGGTTATTTTAGTATTACAAACAGATACTGCAATTTTATTTATTTCTATAGTTTATTATATTATTTAATCACAGTCAAAGTTGCAAAGCTTTGCATGCAGTAAAGTTTAATTTAATATGAAACAAAATTAAATAGATAATTCATTCCATTAAAGCTGTCTAGCACATCCCACTCACCTACACTTTCAGTAGCGGACAGATAAACATAAATTTTACACCAGAAATGGTCACAAAACTGTGGATCGTTGTAAGTAAATCAAAACTGCTTATAAACAGTATTAATTAACATAATCAAACCATTTGAATAATTAAATTGGTGATAAAAATAATTAATGCAAGCATTTTATTCTTAAATATTCTTAATAATATAGTGTACAAAATTAATTTGTGATATATGAGAAATTATCCTTTTCTTAAATTTCTGATTAGACGATAAGCAGTCGTTGTACCTAAATAAACACTCTTAACTAAAAATATAAGTATTTTCAAACACAAAACGTATAATTTTTTTAAATATATTTTACCATGTGACCATTTTAAAAATTATTGGAAATGTTTCATAAAAAATACAACTAACTATTGTGTGACGCAATTAAAGCTTATATTATGCACAAAACTCAGGTTAAGTCTTTGATCCAAACTTATTGATCCAAATACCAACGCTATGTACATTTTAATTGTAATGCAAAAATGAGATTAATTTACTTTAATAAAAAAAGACTATAAAAACATTCTGGACTCTTTATAAGGAAACACATACCTAATTTCTGAAACTAGTTTCGTAAAACGAAGATAAATGCATGGAAACCATTAAGTATGTACGAGTACATTAAATGGATTAAATAGAACTTTTCAAATATATAATTCAAATGAATATAAAAATGGTTTTTTAGCTTTAACTACTGTATGCAATGACGGAAATATAAATTGTAATATGTTTAACATGTTTATTTCGCTTAAATATATTTTAAATATATATTTATGACTATAATTTGAAAGATCATTTGTAATTTAAATCTATAAATAAAATAAATTTATCTAATAACTTATTTATTTATTGCCGTTTTTTTGCTAAATATACTCATTTTATCAAATTATAGAAGTAATGAATTATATTATGTATCATTAATTTCGTGTTAATAATTAATATCTTTTATGTAACTTTTTTTCTACGTACAAAAGAATTTTAAGTAATTTTACCGCAATAGTTGATACTTTTGTTCCAGTCATACTTACAACATACAACTTTTACTTTGATACAGTATTTAGTAAAATATGAAAAGAAAAATAAAAAGGGCACTTTTAAATTATTTTAATAATACGTTAAAAAGGCACGTTTATTAAAAAGGTTTATATTATAATAAAAAACAATTAATCAAATTAACAGTCTACCTACTCGGAAACGTACCTTAAAATATTATCGACATTAAAACTATAAAAACTGTAGGTAGGTAATAATCGTGATTTCTAAGTGCGACAGTGAGCCTATAACGATATACGGAACACCCAGAACTAACAACGTAAAACAAGAAAAAAAGTAGTAACTATATTAAATTTATAAAAGTACCTACTTAAGCAACTGCGCTTGTCGTGTAAGCCCACGCAACGCTTATCGCCTACTTAGTCGGCACTGTAAAGGCCTGTGCACATTTTGTCCAACACGTCTCATAGACGTCGTCATAGTAAAACAAAGCTTATACTGAAAATGTACAGTACGTTAGCTTTAGTGTAAAATTTTAATTCAGCTTAAGACTTTTTAAAAGCTGATTGTATGAATAAGTTAAAATTTAAAATATATTTATATTATTTAGAAAATACTGTTAGAATTGGTATCTCTATAAATTTATATTACAATTCAAAACTGTATTTACTATATGGTATGTACCTATATTGAGGTTGCTATAAGTTACAACTTTAAGGCGGACATGAGCTTTTCCAAATCATAGTTACGGGAAAAGTTGCCGGAAAAAAGAGATAGGCTGTAGAAAAAGTCGTGGCTGCTGAAAATCAGCTAATGAACGGGAATCCAAAGTTCTTTAAAGATATTCTAACTTGCCAGGGCTAAGACAAAATATGCGAAGCTAACTGCTGACCCTTCACTAGTGCGATATGTAGGTATATATAAAATATCAGCTTTCTTCGCTGAGTAGTTTCAGATTTAAGATGATGTCTATGACTATATATATACAGATTTTGAACCAGCGACTACTATCCCATAGAGTGAGTCTAATATTAGTTACAGCCAGCTTCAAACTTTTGCGCCTGCATAGCTGGGTACACGTAGAGAACCAAGTGTCAAAACACTGTTCTCCACTTTCCACTCGAAGCCGAGACATTGCGTGTTGAGTGGCGTAATTATCATAAATAATAAAAAGTAATGTAAATAGAAATAATTTTAATACAATCATTTCCCTGAGTGGTAATCGAACCCACACTCAAAAGCAATAATTCGTGTGCACCAGCTCTAACTCAATTAGTTGTAAGCTACCATCTCTAAGGAACAGACGCCAACGCTCGACTTTCAGCTAATTAGCATTAGAATAGACTACGGTTTGAAATATTGAGAGTCGTGGCGAAACCTTTAGTGTCCCTGTAATTGTTCTACAGATCATTAACTCAGTTGACCGCTTTTCTTATGTTATTTCCCATGTAGTACACGTAATGAGTTATGACTAATTAACTTATACATATTATTATATATTAATATCGACTACTATATATCTACTAATATTTTAAAGAGAATAAATTTGATTTATTTGTATGTTTCTTTGTAAAAAGTCAAGTCAAAATCTATTCAGTCAAATTCGAAATAAATACACCTGCAGAAAGTTACGTTTTTAGACTGTAGATTATTTAGAAATGGGAATACCTACGAAAATTACAATGTAACCTGAACTATTATAAAATTTAACAATAATTGGCGTATCAGGGTAGTGATTTGCTAATTTTCTTTAATTTACATGTTATTTTTAATCAGCATTTATATATGTTTTGGTTAACATTTTAAGCTAATTACATTATACATAAAATAATAGTCTTCAAATTGTTCTAGTATTAATATTATATACATCATTCATTTTATGTTTAGTTCAAGAGGCGCGGGTTCGAATTTCGTTGCGTTAATATTTTTATACATTTTCCAATTATATTCAATGTTTTATGCTTATGTGTTAATTGTATGTATTGTAATTGATGTTTATTTTTAAAATTTTAATAATATTAAATATTAGCATTTTTACAGAAAATTCAAAGAAGTTAAACGATACGTATGATTGTTTTTTATATTTTAATTTACTTCGTTTCTCTTTACCTGTAATTAAACGACTTAAATTGAGTATTATCAATATACAATTTAAAGGTAATAAAAGGTAAATAAATAAAAAATGACACACAAGAGGTAGCAGTAGCAAAATGCTTACAATGTATGACATAATGTAAATTAGTTAAAGTGTTATTCACACGAATTTTCGCAACGACTCGAGTGGCATTAACATTCTCGCTACTAACCGTTTTTTGCGGCATCGCTTCTAACAAAGTGAGCTTAGCTTTTTGTTATTTCTAAAAATCTGGTTTTATCTTTTGCTACTACTACACGTCCATTATATTTTTTGCTCGCGCGATAAGATATACGAATATATGTAAGAATATTGTGTTATTTTTCTATTTTGTATTACAAAAATAATAAATTATGAAATATGATGTTTTAAATAAATTTAGATAAAAAGCATGTCATCTTATCAGTAATTTCTAACCAAGCCTTTATTATAAAATATTAACATATGAATATATCACTTTTGTTGTCACTTTACAGAAATTAGACTTAGACTTTTTACATAACAACAGTTTCTCGCAGTTTCCCGTATGCCAGAGAGAGTATGAGTAATCAAAGTACTCAAAATAATCAAAGAGAACCTAGTGTCAAGACACTATATTCAAGTCTTTGGTAATTATATTTAAATAGATCTTACACATATATTATATTTCTATAATGTTAACTTCATTATGCAGTTTCATTCTTTGGGGTTTTTGTGCTTACAGTACAAGGTGTATTAAATATTGATAATAGTTTATACGCCGTTATTTCAGAAAAAAAAAATATTGAATAATATTTCTAAGGTTTGTTTGAATATAAAGCAAAATTATGATGAATTGTGTTATAGCTTACCAACCAATCAATGTTAGTAAAATCTCACTCGTTTATAAACTTCTAAACGTTCGTAACGTTTATAATTTCTAATTTTTTTTTTAAATAATCAAAAAACATGATATCTCTATTTAATTACATATGCATGAAAAAATCGATTATCATTGAGCTTAACCTAAGCTACTATATAAAGAATAATCAACACCACCTCAAATCAGAATGACTTGAAACATTCATAATTACGTGTGTGGTCAAAATAATGCATCATTAGTGTATTTCACATACATCCGATAGCTTGTTAGCGTTTTGCGTATCGGATTTACAATTCCTCGTTAAGTCATAATACAAGTTTAAGCTATAATATAAATTAAACATAAGTTTTGTGTGTAATTTCAAATTACTAATGAGACTGAGCAAGCGTTTTATATGACATGTGTCGAACTAACTTATACTCGTATAAGGTAGGGTGCGATATGTCGTTTAGGTTTATTATAATTAAACAAAATACATAAAAATACTGCCGTATTTTATATATATTTTCTGGAATTAGCAGAGAGAAACTTGTGATATTATATTCTATTGTGATATTCTATAATATATTCTATTCTATCTTATTCTTTTTCTTGCCTTTTTAGAAATCAGATTTAGGAATAAGTATCAATGGGCCTGTGTTTCCATTTAAGACAAACAAAAAAGTAAATTTTTATACGTTTTTCAATTTCCTAAGTGTGCGATGCGAAAAATGACAATTATTATTTTTTTTAAATATATGTGTATGTTGTATGATTGTAATTTCTTTTAAAGCATTAAATTCACATTTTTGAACCTAAAAAACAGTTTTTGCCACATTAGATTTATGTAAATAAACGATATATGTCATGCCCAAAAAATAAAAATAGTTTGAAATTCTAAAACCAAAAAATAAGCACATACATATATTGTTTGATTTGAATCGTGTAGCTTCAAACCAACTTCACATCTCAATAGCATCACGATAGCAATTTAATTTAGTTTTTACTAACATATCTACGCTTTTTCCCGCATATTAGGGTAGTCAAAGAGAACATAGTGTCCAAACGTTCTTCACTTTCTGTACGAAAATCGAGACCTTGCATTTTGAGGGGCGGAACTTAATATCGCGTTTTGTCATAGGTACCAGAGCGGATAAATGTGCGGAAAAATATTTTAAATATAATCATTGCCGTGAGTGGGAATCGAACCCACAACCATTCGGGTATACAGTTAAACGCTGTCCCACTGCGGCACGAGTGGGAGAGCGGCACTGGTCGCTAGTTTTGATGTTTTAAGTCTTTTTGACGTAAACACAATTCTTTTTAACATAGTCATTGCTGTTTAGAGAGTTCACACGTAAAAAGTTAATAGAAAAATATTAAACATTTCGTTTTCCTCGCATAGTTTCACGCTATATCATTAATTTCAATTCTGTACTGTAGAGATTTTGTATTCGTCGCGCGGCTTTATAAAAAACTTTGAATCCCCAAAGTCGGACAGGTAAGTACGTGGACAAAAAATAAATGAAAAATACTAATGGAGCGCGGCAAAGTGGTTGGTCCGTGTCGCGGTGCGTTATGTAGATGGATTTTTAGTCTTGAGTTGGTTAAATTTTAAAATGAAAGATAATTTGACTTTATACTTTTGTTTACAATAGACATTTAAAGTTGAAAGATTTTCTTGTCATTTATAAGTAAATCTTGGTAATTAATCAAATTAGACGTCATTTTGAACAACGGAAACTCGATGTTACTAGGTTCAAAGTTCATAACTTTAGATTATGATGTAAATAGTTGAAATTCACAAATTGTTGTAGGTAAATAGAAATATAACACATTTCCATATATATACCTGATAACGATGTAAGACTTAATCAAAAACAAATCGCTTATAGACAGCTACGGGTATTTCTATAATATCAAAGTAGTCGTATACATATATAGCCGGTTTCTGGCCGCAGTCGGAGCGGCATAATGGGATCGACGGCTCGCCGCTGCCGCTTCACACTCAATTTCACCTCTGAGTGACGCAAACATTTATTGTACTTACTTGCACCTATATCAGGTGCTTTACCTACGTCTTGTAATGGCTTTAGAATTACATTTATGTAGACACTACGTCAGAACTTTTTTCTACTTATATATATTTGGTTAAAATACTAAAATTTAAATCAAAATATTTTATTTCCCTAAAATTAAAAAGGTAAAAACCATGGCGCCTATTAGTTTTTTTTATTAAAGAAACATGATACACCTTTACGCTTGACTAATTTTAAAACTGTCTACATTATGAAACTTAAGACTTCATTTACTAATAACCTATCTTTTGTTTTGCTCGTTTTTTTTATGCATATAATATTAAGAAAACGTATATTTGAAAGAATTCTAGAATATGTTGATGTAAATTTCGATTTCCATATTAAAATTAAAATAAATATATTAATTTTACTTATTAAAATTTTAATATACAAAAAAGGTAAGTTGGTGTGGAATTACTAACAGTACGTGATGGAGTTAGAAAAACGAAAAAAACTACAGGAAAAAATGTAGAGTATAAGAGCAAGCGAGCTTTGAAATGTAACAACTTGTATTGAAACTAGTTTTAGTTATCAGATTTATGGCTCTGGCGTTGATTCATGACTCTCAGTTGGCAATTAAACTGAAGTCTCTCGATATCATTAATCATACCAATATTGATAGGCCTAAAGCTTGAGTTCAATTACTATGTCTACATTGCGTACTACAGTTAATAGGTTTTTCAGTCAAAGTATATTACATTATAACTAAAAGAATAATATATCCATACTAAGATTAGAAATGCGAAAGTAGTCGTGTCTGTTTGTCTGTCTGTTACGGCCAAACCGATTAACCGATTGTGATACAATTTTGTATAGAGACACTTGAGAGTGTTGCGACGAACATTATATACGCTCATTTTTTTTAGTTTTTCCAGGAATTTCATTAATTTGCGAAAAGATCGCTGAAAATACGAAACAGCTATAGCTCACGCGGGCGAAGCCGCGAGCGGGTTGCTAGTATACATATATATTACAAAATATGATGTTCACGAAGATTATGTTAACAATGACATAAAAATAAAATCTGTTATACAAGAGTTAATATGTATGAAAAATTAAAGTCATTTCAATATTTTTCACACTATGTTAGCTTCTTATTAAAATTAATTACCACAAAACTCTTGTAGTAAATACAATCTATAATTTAATTGAATAAGAAAAATATATTATATAATTTATTTATGTTATCATTTAAAACACATTACACAACTAAAGAACATCTGATACTTAGACCCACATACGTTTCAAAATATATAAAACTTATAATAATATATTCTACGATGAGGAATTTTATAGTTTTTTAATTAAGATGATTAAATCAGTGGTTATCTTAATAATTTCCAACTTAGATTGTTATCTGGCTTTTAAAAGATCGCCATTGGAGCTCTAAGTTACAATTCTGCTGGAAAGGGATGATTTATTACAAACTGCAATTAAGCCATGAGGTAGAAGTGTTAATTTTGAATTTTATCGAAGTCCAGTTTTATACTGGTTATATGCACCTGAGCGCAATCGCCAGTAATTTAGTATCGTAGATGTTTATTCCAATAAACTTTGATGCTGTACTCTAAATGTACAGACACTGAAAAGTGTTACAGATTTTGCAAATGGAAATTTTAATTTATATTTCGTTACTTTTCAAAGTTTAGTTATATTATATTAAATAAGGAAAATTGGCATAAAATGGCGTTTTTATTCAACTTTTACTAATAATTTTAATAATCTATAGATATAAGTAATGATATATTATTATAACTCGTATACTTCGTTTGACTATCCTGCTATGTGGGAAAAAGCATGAAAATTTATAGTAGATAAATATTGTTCTATAATTTATAAAAATAAACCTATTTAAGTCAAACGTGATTTTAACAAAATCAACTTAGCAAAACAATTCGAACAAATTACGCAATTAAAATACCTGAGTTCTTATTAATAACAAAAATAATCTAGTAGTGATTGAATTCAGTTAAATGAAGCCAAGACGAAGATACATCCATAAGCATTCAAATGACTTATAAAACCGCACGTTTTTATACCGGATTCTTTGAAGTTACTGTATAAATGTTAAGAAACAAAATTTATTTCTTATAGAGGCGAATATAAATTGATTAATTAATTTTAAACGCAACACTATAGTTATGTATAGATCATATAACAAAAAATTTGAACTAAAAATACAATTTTTTGATACTCTTCAAATATACTTTTTTATGAAATATTAGAAAAATTGCGGCTGAGCATTATAAGTCGTTTAAAACGATGTACCATAGAATATTATGATAATCAAAGAAATCAAAGTTCTATTTCAATAACAATAAGGTGAATATTGGAATGCAACGATTCTATTTAATATTTTTAAACGTACCTCAAGAGATTAAGGATGGTGCTCGGAAACGGTAATAAATAACGCGATTATTTCCTTTGAACGCACTCAAAGGCTTCTTTTCGTGTTTTTTATAAGAAATCCACCGAAATACCACTTTGTTATAGCATTAAGACAAACTTTAATCTTCATATTTGAAATGGAAATAAGCTTCCAAATATATGTAAAGTATTTATGAATAGCTCAAGAAAGTGGAATGTGCCAAAATATTTAATAGGTAGTAAATTTTAGTTTTAGTGTCAATTATTATATTAGCTTCTAATTTCTTACCTAACTCCATAAAATAATGATTTCACAATTTGAACCCGCTGTTCTGGATACATGTTCAGGCTCCCTAATCAAAAACTATACTACAATAGAAAGGAGTTATATTTGGCTGTAAATAATATCATTGTTCCCCGTTAAAAAATATCTAGTTATTCCAGGCTTAGCATTATATAAAAAAAATTATATAATAACATTACCATTATAACAAATATAAAATGTTTACCAACCAATATATATGGTTATATATAGAATATGGGAAAGGGCTGTACCTGCCAAGGACAACCGGTTCAGCCATGGCGATTAAACCCCAAGAACATCATCTACTATACTACAGATAACATCATATAGTAACGTGCCCTTGTGAACACGTATACATGAAATATTTCGTTACCAATGTTTTGAATTATTGTAATATATCGTGCTTCAACTTCGTGCTTCTGATACTGGCTATATTTCTGTACGACGATTCATTTTTCAATTTTATTTTCCTATTTCTTATAATTTCTATAAGGTCTTATTATAAAGACGACACTTTGAAGAAGAGGGCTGGGCTTTAAGTACTCTAGCTTAGTCGATGTTTTATTCTTCAAGAACTTGCAAATTCTTGATTTCAATTGTCATTAATTACCCAAAAATAATTCTTATTTATAATTGGTATTCAATAATTAATTATCTTTAAATGCATAGAAAATATATTCTATAAACCGTTTTTTGTTTTTACATATATTGTGATTGTGTATATATAACACTTAAAATTGTGTATATATATAATCGTACTTTACAATATTAAGAATATATTCTCGACGATATTATCAAACATCATTTTAAGATTCAAAAATAATATGTAAATATGGAGAATTTCTACCTGATTATAGTTATGTTTGTGAGAGCCTCCAACCGACTTTATCTCCACATCGTCATATGATTAATGGTCAACAGAACGTCGCCTGGGATACCTTTCTTCTATATATAATAACAATGGACCAAGTCGAAATACTTTCAAAACTTGTTTTTGATTGTGAATGACTCTTAAAAATACTGCCAGTGAGCTACAGTACTGTTATTATGTGACGGACTCTCAGTTTTAAAATAATTATATAATTTTCTTTGTGAATTGAAGTAAAAAGCTTATTAATTACAACTTGCATTAAAAATAAAAGATTTTTTAAATATATTTTATACTAGCGACCCGCTGGCGGCTTTGCCTGCGTAAACTACACGACTAAACTATTAAGTTTTTAGGCCCGACCGCGTTCTTACTTAAATCACAAACTTTGCTTAAATAAAAAATTTAAATAACCTTTTTTATTTATGATTTATGAATGAAAATTAAGAACAGACAGACAGTGATCAGCTACATTTCTATTATATGTATAGAATAGATATACGTAATATGATGATATCTTAAAGTAAGAATCCTCTTTTTCAGCCAATTTAAACCATTATATATATTAAATAATATATGTCTTAATGAAAAATATCAGTTTTTAATATATAGGAAAAATATAATCAATGGTATCTAATATAGTAATAACACAGACAAACAGACGCTATGTCAATATTCACAAGCAGTGTGGGCTAAGGTCGGTACTCATAGCGTGTTTGTACAACCGACCGGTCACTGTTTGCTTTGCCTCCTCCAAACTACTCAGAATATTTTGAACGAATCTTGAATCTTGAGTGAAGCGTTGTGTTACAACTGTCCTTGGGTTTTGTGAGAATTTTTTAGATTTTATTATATATATTTTATGAAAAGTGATTTTTTCTTGGACGGTTAGGACCAAAAGGAACGGCTTTAAATCCCGCTGCGTTCAAATTTTAATCGTTTTCTGAAAACAATATTTTTTTCATACTGTATGGAAATGTGTGAATAACACTTTTAAAATTAATATATTTTTGTTTATTGGATTGCTTAACTACTTTGAGTTATTTCGTCTGTAGAAAGCTCTATTTTATATTATTAATAGAATATATATCAAAATAAAAAAAATGAAAAATTTAAATTATGGTATTTAAATTATGTACCGTACATATGGCATATACAAATGATTATTTTGAAAACTTTTGATAATATATAAAATAACGTTTTGCAAGTTTCTGAATATATCTTAAACACATGATATCCCACAAAAAAGTGTGCGGGACTATATGTCTGGCTTTTGTAGTTAAATTACAATAACGGTATATCAAATAAGTCAGTGAAATAAAAAGATGATAGACATTCGTACCAAAGTACAATCTCTAACTAGTTTCTAGCACTTGCAATCGTTCTCAATATTCCAAAACTAACCGCTTTATACTAAATTATATAACTAAATAAATAATTCCGGATAAATATTCGTAATAATCCTCGTGTAACACTTATAAAATATATTATAATATGTGAGATTTCTAACAAGTCAACGATGAAGACGATATACGATATTAGGTGAAAATATAGTCAAATTGATACTTTTAACGTTCATTAAGCAAAAAAACGTATCATATTTCATAATAACAACAAGAAACAAAAAACTAAGTAATATTAAGTATAGTAGGTATACGATGAGGGACATAAAACCGCTCGCGACGCGGACACGCGATATCCACCATTTTGACCACAGACCACGAAGTAGTTTCAAAATAATGTATAAACCAAATAGGTATCGCTACTACAAGCCTAATGGTTATAAAAAAACTGGATTAAGTAGCGGAGAAATGCTAAATTCGTGATAAACATTCATCATGTCGACCCACGCTGTTAAGGACACTTAATTCTTCTTAATACAAGATTGAAATTATCTTACGTAGAAATAGGCATAGCCTGAGTATTATTCAAGTCAAAGTTATGATTTCGATTTCTTCTTGGGTACAAGGGCGTTTGTTAGTGTATGCATGAGGCAGGAGTATAGGTAAAATTGGCAAGGCGATTTCTTTTTTAAGTGATATATATATATATTTTTTAACAGTTTTTTAATTCAGCTTGACGCGTTTTTTTGCATAACAGCGTAGTCAGAGAGCAACTAGTGAGAAGACACTTATTTTCCACTTTTTGTCCTAATTCGAGACATAATGTGTTAAATGGCAGAAATCAACGCCTTCGACTTACTTCGCCAACGATTATTTTACGAACGGTTGTGAAAAAACCTTGTCTTTTTCAATTTCCTAAGTGTGTGAATAACACTTTAAAATTATCAAAATAAATATAATCATTCTTCTGAGTAGGAATTAAACCCACAACCTATCGCGTTTGAAGTAAGACATTTTGACGTTTTTTATGAAAATATTATATTTGATGTTCTTGAAACAAAGCGAAATTTATTGAACCTATGCCTTTTGATTAACGGTTGATATTATAATTGGCAAAAATACGTAACATAAAGTCTTTATATAAAAAATTTATACATGAAATTCTTTTAAATTTTCTTTCTTTAATAAGACATGAAATACTAATAACCTGTTAACAAATAAAAAAATTGAATAACTACGCCTTAAATTAATAGAGCCACATAACAGTTGGTAAATGAGTAATAAAAAAAAAAAAATCTTATTATGGATAAATTAATATTAAGACGACATTCAAGATTGAAATGTAATGTAACCCTTGACCTTTTACAAAATTTACCTCCATATTTACTTTAACCGTTAATTAAATATTTTAATTGGCTTAGGTACTAATATTCTGAATTGAGTGAGAATTACTAGTGTAAAATTTCTAGTGAAATAAAAAAAATTGTGTTCCCTCTTTTAGAACAGGTTATGGATACTGTAATATGATTAATGAAAGCGATCGTATCGGGTTGGACTATCTCTTGGTATAATTGAAAGCAATTTTTTTCTTTTTAAAAATATAATGAGCTGTTGAGGTGCAGTAGGAAATGCCTTATGGTAGCATAATGATTGTAGGTTCGAATTTGAGTCGTGAAATTATTATACACAGAGGCCACCGGTGCGAAATGTGACAGTGTCTGACAGTATTCGCGATAGTTGTGGGTTCGATTTCCGCTCGGGGGAGTGATTATATTTAAATTATTTTTATGTCTCCACTCTACAGACAAAAATTGCGTTCCATTCGACACACAATGTCGCGGATTTGGGCGGAAAGTGGAGAATGGAGTGTCTTGACACTTGGTTCTCTTTGACTACTGTACTATGCGGAAAAAAGCGTGAAACTGAACAAAATATACATATATTATTATATTTTATTAAAATATTTGCACTTCCCGTGAAAATAAACAATTTGACAACGGCAATTAATATTGATAAGATGTTGCGCTAATAGCATTTAAAATGTTGCATGTCATTAAAAATATGTAAAATTTAAATGATTGGATTACAAAAATAGTATCGGCTAATTTAAATATCAATATGCATATTTATAATATATAAGATGATTGGTAAAGCCAAGAGTAACTTGCAGGTTGTCTTTAAGATTTTGTTCTATCTAGGATATTTAAAACAATATATATTATTTGAATAGACTGGTTTCCTCTGATTTCGCCTAAATGAAAATAGTATTATTTCTATAAGCTTAGCTTCTAGATGATTTATCCAAACGAAAAGAATATAATTTAAGCTAAACTACAAGCAATAAAACTGCTTTACTAACATCTTCCACCAATCGGTTTGGAACAAGCTAAAAGATTCGGGGCGAAGAAAAAAATTAAAAAAAATTGTGTAAAATGTACATATAGTAATATGAAAATAATAAAAAAATCTGTATTACCATTTATTATATATTCTGCAATGTACATATATCAAGACCATTTTTTATAAGTATAAGTATGTTAAGATCTTATATCATAAACTTAAATATTCAGCGGCAGACAAAGGAATGCTGCAAAGAATATTTAAAGAATGGTTATTTTCTGTAGACGAGACGCACGGTTTTTGTATACATCATCATTTCGTATTAATACATTTCGAATCAATATCACGCGAGTTATATTTAATTGGTTCGGATTCAAAGATAAAAAAGCGTTTTGCAATCACGCAATCGACCAATGTAATTTGAATAATTCGTCTACCTGTCCTTACTGATATAGTAATAATGGTTTAAATAAATTTGAAAATATTAGTAAAAACATGCCATATATTTAAAAGAGGAACGAAACTTTTCAAATATTATTCGTGTCATTTAAACACTGAGATTAGAAGATATTTTTGCATTCAGGGTAGTCAGAGAGAACCTAGTGTCAAGACACTCCGTTCTGCACTTTCCATATATCCAAATATAAATTTCCCCGCTACTACTGTCCTACTGCGCCACGATGGCTAAGTTTAAATTTAGAATAAAAGATTAGTACGAATAAAATGGGAATTGAACCCATTTCGTTTTGTATAAGACGTTCAAGTATTTCACTCATCATTTCATTTAGACTAGACTCTAGATTATTCTCATATGAAGAACGTTGAACAAGTCAAACATTTTTAACATAAACAATATTGTTTTTTTAAATATTGCATTAAGCAACGAGAGAACGCTTCAATAAACTTTCGTAAGGCAATAAGATTTTAAATTTCCATACATTCGTAGCTATTCAACAAACTCAGTCACGATTATTACTACAACACCTATGTAAGGTAGAAACCAAAACGATAAAACTAATCAACGCTTTTCCCTAATGCAATATGAATAATTAAAAATATTAATAATTTAAATGTCAAATCAATACACCATATATTTTGTGAAATTTATAAATATTAATTTTTTTAGCATCAAGTTTTCTCTCTCTCACATTGCATCTAAGATTCCGATTCCGAGATTCAATTCCGAGATATGGTTACAAGTCACTCCGTTCTCCACTTTTTGCAGGAGACTGGACCTTGCGTGGCGGAACTCAACGCCGCATTGAAATAGTTTAATCATAAAGTGGGGAACTCATAACCAATCGCGCTTGCAGTCAACCGCTAATCCACAAGATATTTAATTGCATATAGGAATTAGGAAGAAGGGTTTTATAACGTTAGAATTAATTGGTCACGTTTATTCGTGTTCTTTGACAAGAATACATTTTTATATTTCATTGTGTCTGAACAAAATATCCTGGTGATATTTAATTATAGCCCCGGAAATTAATAATATAGTTTAGAAGTATGTTCGTTTAATGAAATAATTACGTCATATATATAAGACAAGACTCCCGTTCTCCACTTTCCGCTCGAAATCGAAGCATTGCGTGGTACTCAATGCCGCGCTTTGTATTCGGGTACCACAGCGGAGTATTAAAAATATTTTGAATATAATCATTCCCCCAAGTATGAATCGAACCCACAACATATCGTGTTTACAGATCCATGGCCTCATGATGTAAATGCATGATAATTGGTTAAAAATATAAATGTAAACGTTATAAAGTTAGATTATAAAGAAAACCACTAAAATAAAATGGCCCAGCGCCTGACTAGCAACAAGGATTATAAAAAATATATTAAACCTCGCGTGGAATTTTTAATATCCAAATCGAGATCGACTCAAACTGAATTGAATATTATAGATTCTTGCCACCAATTTAGGTCTTGTAAGGAAATAAGTTGCACGTTATTATCGTATTGGACCAAGATGATAATTTCTAAAGATATCCGTAGGCGAAATGCTTGGGACCGAGTCCACCTGCCCACTTTGATTTATTATGGATTCAGTATTAATTTGTATCCCTTTGCCGTGGCCCCTTGAGCGATGTGGCCGGGCGAGGCCAGCCCGGTCTCCATTATGTGCTCTTGGAGTATCATAATTGTATACATCCCGTAAGACAAAATAAATTAAAAATACACTTGTAATATAATGTAAAGATTCGATACATCTAACTATAGATAAAAAATATCGATGGATTCTTTCATTAGAGTTTGTTAAGCTTAGTTAGATATTAAATTCTTTAGAAATGAAATATTCATTTTTTAATTTAAAATTGATTTGTTTTCTCTAATATTATTGTCAATATGTGTAAGCGTCTACGCGTATATCTAAAGCAGAGGCTAACTAGATGAATTTCACTAGATTTTCAACGTTCCTGCCGAATACCATCGTTTGCGTGACTTAGTCTAACTGGACCGCCAGAATATTTGTTTCAAACATAGGCATTGCGATTGAAATTATGAGTAGAACCTACAACATAACCAAATACGTCTCAGCTTTTATACGAGAGCGTGAATTATTGCAGCAGATGATATTGAAAAACTTGCATAAAATAGTAGTATGCCTTGATATTTTTATTGGCAAGCAAATCACTCCTCGACCCGATACCATCTGCCTCTATCAAATAGACAGGCAATTGCCGTAGCTACGTGCATTTTTGTAGTCGTGTTGGTATCAATACAGGTTTCGAGTGAATACTTTTGTATCGTTAAGTGTTTACATCTCATCTGGTGGGAACCGCTCAACGCCTTATTAATGTCGGATTTTTGTTCGTCGTATTGATTAGATGCAATCTCATCGGATTTTAACATTTGTTTAACGGATATAAATAAGTTATTTATTAAAATAATTAAACTCCAAACATTACTATATTTTTTCCAGCTTCACGCTTTTTCCCACATAGCATGGTAGACAGAGAGAACTATCAAGACTCTCTGTCCTCCACTGTTCGGCTGAATTCGATACATTTCTTGTTGGGTGGCGGACTAAAACGCCGCGCCGTGTTCGTTAGAGCGGACAAACGCAAATACACATACTACATTACGATAATTCCACTGAGTGGGCATCGAATCCACAAACAATCATCATCACACCCAGACATTGTCCCACTGCGCCTCGATGACCTCGAATATTTAAAAAAAGGATCATTTTTTAAGTCTTATATCGCAATATAAATTGTAGGTTTAGACTGACGTTCATTACTTTTAAAATGAGTATCGAAAATTGCTGTTCGAATATTCTGATCATACGTCTTCTGCTGATCGACATGAGATAAAAATGCGGTTTTCGTCCCATTTATTTACGTAAGGCCAGTTAGTTCTCATTTCGTATTCAAAAGGCGCTTAATTCTTTCAGATCAATATGTGTTATAATTATACGAAGTTTTCTATATTTTGGCAAGGTTTTTATTTGAGTCGTGACGGAATATTTTTCGCAGAAACATGAAATTAGCGTGCAACGTCGTCCTTGGTGGGTCAAAGGCGGCACATGTATGTGTGTATATTTTCTTCGTGGGATATTAATTACAGGTTGGAGTATGATAACCTGATACCAACATAAGTTGGTCCTCGTTGCATCGCGAACATAAAGGCAATAATATAATTATTCGTGACGAAAAAATATTATTATATAAATAATGTATCATATTGTGGGTTCGTAGATTATTTTGGAAATTGAGATAAAATATTGAGTTGAACATTAGCTTCAAGAAAGATCTTTTTTTTTATTTTATGATTACAATAAAATTGACTTTTTGTCATTGCCTATTCAACTGGCCGAGAGATGAAAAAATAAATAGTTCGGCAATTTAATGGTTGCGCTGTGTACTGTCGGAAAAAAAATTTACGATTTTTTTAAAAAAAAAATTGTTTAACTTGTATATGTGAACAATTTACTGTTTAAATTTTATCGATACTTCTTTTAAACTTATTTTCAACACATAATTATTATTAATTTATAGTTCAAACGTAAGTCAATATAAGTAAATTATACCTATAATACACATCAATATGACACAAAAAATGGTGAATAAATAAATAAGAATTTGAATGAAAATGTATTAATTTGGATTAAAATTACTTTGAAACTTTTATGCGGACCGTATCAATCCCGACTTCCATTACCAAAGTACCAATAGAAATGGATGAATCATCAGATTTTAAACTAATTACAGATCAAGAGGAAAAAACGCGTACGGCGTTACTTAATGCGAGACGAATACTTCAGACGGGTATTAAGATTCATCAAAAATTACTAAGTTCTTACATAGACGGTTTCTAATTTTTATCTTCTGATTGGAGATTTATTGTACGACGGATTAGAACACTTTCATGTTAAAGTCGCTATTACTAAACTCTCTAAAGTAATTTTTCATATACTTTCTTGGCTAGTTTGAAAAGTAATTACATGTTTCCATATCTATTGGTGGCTATATTTAATGTATGTAGTTTGAATCTACTTTGAAGAAAAAGACGAAGAATGTTTATATATTTAAGACAAAATGTTAAACAAGATCTATGATTATTAATAATACAGAACTAATAATACACCTACAGTGTGTTTGTCAAACAAGAGGTGAAGTCTAAATATATTTAAAAAGACTCAGAGGACTTTGTATTATTAAATACATTGAAAATAATAGAATATAATTATAAACAAACAATGTCATCTTAGTAGTACTAGTTACATTCATTGTTAAAATTATAAGATAAGAATTTTTAACACCTAAAACATTCAACGTGAGTATGGGAAATGAGCTTAAAATATATGTAATGTGATTTAATAACTAATTATAAAAGCTATTTAGAGAACACATGTGTGTAGCACATTAAAGGAAAGTAATACCATTCGGAAGGATTAAAACTGAAAATTGATACGAGACGAGCTCAGGCCAGGCTTTTTATGGTACAATAAAATCGTTGAGACGCCCAAAAAGCCGTCGACCCTAAGATCGTAAGCGAACGCTTAAAAATGTTATATTTTATAGGATTTATTCTGATATGTTATAATCGGATTACAATTATTCTTCATTTGTGTTACTTACTAGGAATATTTACGTAATGCATTTGAATAATTCAACTTTGAGCCAAGGTAGGTTGTTGTTAACGATTGTGAAAATATACAAAAAAAATGTGTAAATGCTGCGCATATCAAAATTAACATACTATGTAATAAATTAACTATACAAACAGCTATTTTCATATTTCATACAAAAAGTAGTCAAAACGTTTTACATACATAATTACTTATTAGATTTATTTCCTTCCTTGTTACTGATTAATGCACAAATCAAATTAAAAGTATCTTGTCGAAGCAGCACAAAATGCTAACCTATTTGAATAATAGCTTGTAATAAAAAGTCCAATTAACTCTTTTTTGATATACCAAAGAACGCTTAGACTTTTTATAGAAACTATAAATCTATATTTTATAGATGACCAACTCAATAGATCTGTGGGAACGCCACAAATAATGTTCAATTTATATTTAAAACTCGATTGAAGTAATTAAAAATCCTTTATGTAATTAAAATCTATTAATTTTAAATACCCCAGTTTTGGTATAGAGTTTATTATAGTGTTAAATTTTATTAGAAATATCCACTTGAAAATTCTACATAAGTCTTTAATACTCCTGCTCTTTGAAAGCTAAAGCATGATTACTCGTACTGTCATTTATTTAAGAGCATTTCTATTTATTTATACCTCTTCAATCAAGATAGATAAATTTCCCAGAACCTGTACTACGATTAAGAAACTTATAAATATATCAATTCCAAGAAGTCGAGCGGATGCGGCCACAGTCCGCTTAACATCTGCAACTTGAGTTACACCGGCTGTCATTTACGTGCATATAAAATGGGTCTTTATATTTACTATGACCAGCCTTGTAGAAAATTAAATACGAATATGAAAATGGAACCAGCTTCCAAAACATATAATTACGTGCCGGCCGCGTACCGTAATTATAGTATAGTGTAAATTATAACTATAAATAAATATATATATATATACAAATATATATGACTCACCTATGGTCACGCAAGTGATCCTGTCTTCGGAACGCTTTCCCGCATATATCACAAGAATATGGACGCTCGTCAGTGTGGGTTCTTTCGTGGATTAGCAAATTGTAGGATTTTGTGAACTGGCGATTACAGAATTTACAAATAAATTGTTTCTTGGGCCTCGAAGCTCTTCCTGGAGCTCGTAATAACCGTCTGTCTAAATGAGGGTGCATTTGATGGGGACCTGCCCCTGAAGGAAATAGTCCAGCACCGGGGAACGTAAAACTGTTCGCAGTTGTTGGAGAAGGACCTGGCGCCCCAAGAAAAGCACCAGGTGGACCGTAAATTGGAGGTTGGGAAGTGCCATCCGACATCATGCCTTCAATGGATGGAGTTCTGTGATGAGGAAGCAACATGGCTGCCGCAGCTTCCCGCAATACAACTTCTTTTCTCTTTTCCACCATCATAGCCATCAAATCAAACGAGTTTCTTTTTGAAAAATTCCCCGGTGCTCTATCTGGCGACCCTTTTGCTGATTCACTTCTATCTCTTTCTATCATCCGCTCTCTTTCCATAATTTCTGACGGTATGAGCGGAGGGTGCATTTCATTAGGATACATAACAGGATGCATAGCTCTTGTTGGAACTACAGGTACAAATGCAGATGATTCTCTATGAGTGGATGTTAACAACGATCCTGTACTCATTTGCCGATGATAAGGTAAAGGTGGCGACTCAAAGTTTCCATTAGGATTTCGTCCACTAGAGGCAGGCCGTGGAGTTCTTTCAGCAGAGTTTGCAAGGAATTGATCATGTCTCGAACGTAGAGGTGCATTGACAGGGCTTTCGGTAACTGGGCGAGGTGTTGACGCCCTTGATACAGCAGTTGCCCCGTTATCAGACATAACGAGAGAAGAATCTGAAAAAATTAAAATATATTGGTAAAGGTTATCTGCCAAATAATATGCATATCATTACTTTAGGTTTAAAACCAGATTTACGCTAAAAGGTCCCCGTTACCTAAGCATTAACACAAAAAATATCTTTTCATTTGCTTCAATTTTGGTTAACGGTATAAACAATATTTTACAAGTTAAACTGTAGTGTGATATAGCTGTATTGAAATATATACATATTTTTATAACTTTACACAAATTTACGCATTTGAAAAGGGTTTACGGACAGGAACTATTCTGTTGTCTTTTGTTTAATTATTTTTCTGAGGGACATATGGATCTACGTTTATGTTATTTATTTTTTTGATTCCATGGGCAAGGCAAACGAGCTCGTATCACCTGGTGGTAAGTGATCATCACCGCCCACGTGGCAACACCAGAGGAGCTACAGCAATGTTGCCGGCCTTTAAGGTGGAAATAGACGCGCTTTTTGAAGGTACTTATGTCAAATCGACCTGGAAACACTGCCGCTGGTAAGCCACTCCACAGTTGGGTGGCACGTGGAAGGAAGTTCCTACGACACCGCACAGTAGTAGAGTGCACGTATTCAGATGATGAGGATGATATTTCAGTCGGCTACGTATTGTGCGGTTGGAAAACTCTGCGGCAGGAATCATGTCAAACAGTTCCCCAGAACACTCCCCATGATAAATGCGAAAGAGAACGCACAAAGAAGAAACGTCTCTACGCAACGCCAAAGTGTCAAGCCTTTCACAGATTATTGGGTCCTTAACGATCTGAATGGATCTACTTTGTATGCAATCAAATGGATCAAGCTGATCATACTTCATGATTCATACTGGGGTGCACCAGCCCAGAGATGAGATGAGTACTGGAGTACTCATACCTGGGCCCTATACAGGGCCAATCGCTGTTTGGGCGTAAAGTACTGTCTTGCTTTGACAATGACACCCAGATCCTTCGAGGCCAACTTGGCCTTGCTTTCCAGATGATCGCTATACTGGCAGTCACTCGAAACTTTAAGGTCCAATATGCATTTAATGAAGTAAAATAAATTACAACTACGCTGTGACAGTGTTTGGAAATTCGTTTTATAAATAAATTGTTCTTAGAATTAAAAGATTGTGCCAATTTTTAGTTACAGTCTGTCAATCTGTGAGGCTTTTAAAACGAAAAGCGCAGCTCCAAAGTTGATGCTTATCTTTATGGCTTTCACTTATGGAGCGTAAGGAGGTACAGCCTGCGCACAGCACTTGCCGGTAGGTACACAAGTGTTGAATAGTCAGATTTATGGATCGAGATGAAATGCTTAATTAAACATACCCACAACGTTTCTTTTTAATGATTACTAAAAACAGATTGCTTATCACAAAACCTGGCCTTTATCAGGATTTTTTTTATATTAAAAGCCGAATATTTAACTTCAACGCGTTCATATAAATTAACTTAGGTTGATTTAAACGTGTTTATCTATACAAATAATAAAAATGTAACTGTACGCTGTTGGTGCATGAATGCCTACACCTACCTTTATGACAAAAATATAATATTTTTTTTTTATTCGTCTGTTTATCTGTTTGTCTGTGCGTTTGTGTACACTGCTCTCAGAAACAGCTTAACTGATTTAAATGCAGTTTTTATTACTGTATTTTGGTAAACTTCTCATAACATTTTGTGCTTATTTTATGTCAATCAGTTAATAAATAAAAAAAATACAACTTGAATTATAAATTTAAGCAAAGTTTGTAATTTAAATGAGTACGCGGGTGGGCTAAAAATTGAAATGGTTTAGATCTGTAGTTTACGCAGGCGAAGCCGCGAGCGGGTCGCTAGTTCTTAATATCCTTTAATACAAAACGACATTTTGTTTTATTTACCTATTTTCATCATTATGTAAATTAAATGTGTACTTCATGCATCATTCAACAATTTATTCTGAATAGTATAAAATTTTAGCTTCTGGTGATATCAGAAAATGTTAATGACAGCCAGGTATGGACTTGATGCCGATATAAATGTCTATAGTTGATATGTTGCTTTCGATTGGTCAAGATACCTGTTATATGTAAGGAATCTAATTCTCTGATAAATAATAATTAAGAGAACAATAAATTATCCTATTATAATTTAATAAACAATGTTATTTTTAAAGGTTTCACAGAATAACATGTTTTAAAAGTATAGTTTATTTATATAATTGAAATATTATTATATATGAATTATTTTCATTTCACTATCTTTTACTACAAAGTCACTTTGGAATTCGAGCGGAGAGTGGAGAACGGAGTGTCTTTAGATAAGGTTCTCTTTGAGCTAAAAATAAGTTATATATATATATATATATTTCTGTATATCCTATTGAGGTAAATGGAAACTATATTCTGCGTATGTTTACACGATACTAATAACATTTTCAAGATTGCTATTCTGAGATTTACGACGAGTGTGATGACTACCACCTGAAATAAGCGTTGTAGAGGACAATAAAACATTCATTCTATATTAACTGCCCATAAGATATTTTATTTCCACATCCTGTTCTATTAAGGTTCTTTTTTTACAAACTTAATTTCACTTGTATTAGGAAAAGTAACAAATAATATAATCTACATACTTTTTTTGTTACAATTTAATAGCAACAGCAAAACGCAATTTACTGCCATGGCTGTAAATTACTAAAACAAAAAAAGTATAAGTTTTAGAATCAATTTATTCAAGCAAGATGGAAAAGAAGGCAAGCGCCGGGCCCACATTTCACTGCATGTTGCCCGTTCTACCGTAAAAGCCTTCTGAATCGTCTTCTCTTTCACTCACAGGCTTTTTATCTCTTGTTTCGCTCCCACTAAGGTAACGCCTGATCGAGTTTCTACCATCTTACTTGCTCCGAAGCTGTAAAACTACTTTTATCTCTTTTGGTTTGAGAATTTAGATATGAATATGTATGAAAGCACTGCAGTAAGTAATGCTCTCGGTTGTAATACTTTTCATTACAATAGTATAAAATTGTAAAGGATATTTAAAACATATCAGTAGAGAATGAGGGAAGAGGTAAGTTTTAATATGTATTTATATTCTTAGTACAATTACAGATGAAATTTCGACCTATAAATTCGCAGGAATTAAAAAATATAATATAAGTAACTTTTTATATTGACAAAGTACTGCGTTAGGCGATTTTTGGTCACTTTTAGAGACTTCGACGGGCACGGAATTTTGTACAAAGTAAAATTTTCAATTTACATTATTCTCGACTAGAATATATATATACCAAAAATACGCCATAATGTGAAAGAATTTAATAAGTAAAATCCTATTTTTATATACATGATGCAAATGTATTCAAATAAATGGATCGAGATGTTACTTCCACAAACACACCCGTAGTATTTTTTACCAGTCCAGCTAATTCACACTGAATATTTCATTGCGATCTTGATATCATGTAAGCAGATGAGTACAGTATTATCGCCCAATAAATTATATGGTCGAAGAACTTCTTTAGTAGCCCGCCACGGTTAAATTTGTATGAGAATATAACACGCACTTTATATGGGGCATGCTGAGTATTCTTGTGAAAGTTCAATAATTGAATAGTGTCGTGACGATATGTATAACAAACTGGACTTTCGATCACACGCAGACATTAAATGGTAGCTATTGATTTGAGTTTAAAATTTAATTTTATTCTAAAAGTTGCAAAGCTATTCTATATATTTTTTTCTATTATTAAAAAATATATATATTTCTACTACTATTTAACCATATTAAAAACTGATAATCATTTCCATTTACAAGACTCCTATTAAAAAAAAAGAAAGTATATTTCGTAAGGACAGAAGCTTTCCTTTTACCAATATACAGCATCCCAGTACTTCATATGAGATAGAATCAACCAGACGGCTAAGAGTGTATGCATGTTTGTTTTTCATTCCAACTTACTATCAGAGATCTGGGCCAGTTTGATCTGGAGGCACTAAATCAACGCTACACGAACCTGTCTTAGGATTTATTTCGTTAATCTTTTGGGGTTGATGACTCCTGGGTCTCTACCACAGGGTAGAGACCCAGGAGAGCTATTAATTAAAAGGAGAGCTATTATTAAGGAGAGCTATTAATTAAAAGGAGAGCTATTATTAAGGAGAGCTATTAATTAAAACAACCTGATAATTTGGTATTTACTATAGTTTATTGAACAATTTTTTACGATTTTATTAGATTTGGTTACTTGATTATGGATAAAACAATAAGCTATACAATATTTTGTTATATACCACATTTTGTATTGACAAGTATTAATTTTCGTATAAGCTTTATTAAGGGAAACGAATACAACGATTTATTATATGAACTTCTAATAATAAGTATAAATTACTATACAAATTAATAATTTATATTAGTACAAGGAAATATACTACTATTCTTTATTTTCAGGTAAAAACAAATATTAAAATATATAACGCATAGAAGCATTATAATTATTAAACTTTGTATATTATTTTTTACCAAACTTGTTCATTTGTTGTTTTAAATTAATATTTCGACCTTTGTTATTACAAAAACGTAAACAAAGAGGTTGAATTAATGAAGCTATCATTTTAAATGCAAGGCTGATTGAGTCTGTTGATAAGTATATAATAATTCATCAAAAAAACAAACCATTCGCTGATTACTCAAATAAGATATGAAACTACGAAAGGCAATTATGTGCGAGGTAACAGTTTGTTTATAAAAAAAGAATGAGTTAAGCTTTGTTTGACACTTTTAAGCCTTTACATACACTAAAAATAGAAAGAGTGCTTTTGTTTTATAAAAAAATATACTATAGGCTCAGTGGTTTTCTTGGATGTGAAGCTTTGGAGCACTTTTAGTACATGATGTCAACATACAGCTTTTACAAAGCGACTCATAGTAAATTGTCATGGTCTGATTTGTAAATGTGAAGTAGGTATGTGATCAAATTTAAAGACGAATAAAAAGGAAACGATATATTTGTTTACTAAACTATTATCGCATTTTTACTATGAATATATAAGTCATTAATCAAAATTAAATTAAATTCGAATATTCACAGAATGCAATTTTCAGTAAATTTCCTTAATTACTCAATCATCATAATAAATAGACCCAATTTTACAATGTAATATCAAACAACATTCCATTATAAAAGCGGATTATATCAAAAGGAATTTCAAATCATATCTTGGAAAACGCAAATCAGTTATTAAAGGGCCGATTCGTTAATTTTTTTATCAGTTAGGGCAATCTGTGATGTACAAATATTAAATTATTATATTGGTTACAATTAAGTTTATTGTTATTGTAGGAGGTACTCTTTTTCGGTACCGCAAGGTATCTATTGTTTTTGATAAGTGTTGATAACGATTAGATTGTGTTATCACTTGATTATGCAGATTAACTACCTTACACAAAACCGTGCAACTCAGCCATGTTATATAATTACATATGGGGAGTAAATAGTCTTGTTAAATTTCTTTTGATTTATGAAATGAAAAATAATTTTAGTGTCTCTTTTTTATCTATTTATTTATACTTAAATAAAAGAAATTGTGTAAATATATATTATAAATGAACATTTCACTGCTTAATGATTCTCAATATCATCGAGTAGCCCGCTGTATTTTGTTCGTTAGTACAATATTTATACTATATAATAGAATTATAAATTAAATTCAACTAAGTGAGAATTTTTTGTAAGAAATTAAATAATAATTAAAATTGTATTTTCAATGTAAAAGAGTTTTTTTATCTAAACTTAATGCCATATTGTTCATTGTATAGTATAATGAAATCTTATAAACCACATGTCAATATCACACTAATAGAGTGTAGATACAAAGAAGAGTCTGTCTTGCCATATTCAGCAAAATATTTTGTAATTAAATTAAAAATTTGAAGTGAAAACGAAACACGATAGCAAAATATATAATGTGAGTAATTAATAAAAAATATACGGATACTACTGTATAAATTCAGTATAATATTATAGATGTTGGATGTTAATTAGTAAAGCGGCTGTCATGTCATTTTTTATCTTGACACTCAAATCTAGAAGTCAATCAGGTAAGTTTTCATTAATTTTATAAGATTATGATCAAATACAGTCATTAGTGTCGCTGAACATAGATATTGTAATGCAATCGATAACCGCGAAACCGAAAACGGCATTAATTTAAAATGCTGCTGTATTATAATATGTTCTTATATACATACATATGTGCCTATATACTACTAGTATAAACAAAACATATGTACTAAAACTTTTAACACTAAAAATAACGTGACGGAAGTAATATTTATATTCAAGATAAATTTATCTTGAATTGCATGCCGGGTAATCAATATATCACACATAAAAACCCATACATCTTTATTTTGAACCTACTACATCTGTCAAACTGCCAATTTTTCGTCAGGGGGAGCAATTTTTCAATAGTTAAAGGTAACATTACTTAAGAAGATGCATACTGAAACGGGTGTTTGACTTTTTATTTTAGATAAAGGAGGCTTAACAGAAAAAGTAATTACATTTATCCTCTTATGAAATTAACAATAGACTATGCATTTCCTATTGTCTGTTAACCACGAAATCACCAGTCTTAAGGCTACTCCACGTGCTACTCAATACAATAGCGCTCTTAGAGCAAGTGTACATGAAAGGTTCATCCAAAATTATATGTTTCCTGTATATATAGCTACTTTATTATATTTTTATATATTAGTTTTTATACATAAATATGTAGTTTTAATTTAATTATTTAACGTCCTTATGTCCGTGTATTGGGAAGTTATTACCCGCGTATTGTGGGGTCTATTTTGGCTCGCGAAAATGGTTAAAAAATATTTCTGCTTACAGCATATGAAGCGGATGTTAAGATAAAAAATATATAAAATTATATCAATATTGATTTATTACTCGTGAAATTTATTATTTGGGTCTGGTTACTTTGTAAATGATATAAGCTTATTATTTGACAGTATCAACGTTCAAGTGTATCATTGTTCCCATGTATTGTAATCTAAGTAGTAGCGCTTTGCACAACTTACAGAAGCTTAATATATATAAAGCCCATATTTATTATAATAACACCTACTTGTTAATAAATGTAAATAGCTAATCTAGTAATTTATACAAATACCTTAATCTTATTAAATCGTTTTGCTTTCCATACAACAAAGCAACGTGTAATCGTAATTACTTAAAACAGTGGCAGCGTTGTAAACTTTAACAATAGCTTAACCTCAGGCCGTTACATGAAAATCTCTGTATCGTATTGTAAACAGTATTATACTATAAACATACATACGTTCCCATAAAGCGGTTAATAAAACAGGTAGCGTAAAGCGCACCCTGCCTACCCAATTTATTCCACATCCGCCGTATTGAATTACATATTCTATAAAAAAATCGAACTCACAAGTCAACGGATCGTCCGATCGGTCGTCCGACGTGTGGCACGACGCCCCCAACCCTCGGAAGTCAGGTAGTTGCCAAAGTTTACAAACCAAGGGACCGCAACAAACAATGATAGATCATTGCTATTTTTTGTTACATCTCACGGTCTAACCACATTCGGCGACAGGTGAATAGTGGCATAATAGAACAGCACTGAAACAGTTTATGGCCACCAACGTTTTAGTTATTTCACGTTTAATTTATATAATACACTGAGTTGTAAAGATAGTTTGAGTTCACACTGTAATCCGTTGAATGTACATAGTTGTATCACAAGATATGTCAGGTTGTCGTACAAGGCTGCGCGTGCGCAGACGGCGCGCGACTTGTGGGAGTTGGGCGCGTACTACTGTACTCGAGTCGTCAGAGGCAGTAGCGCTCCCGTGGCCACCCCGCTCCCCACTCTTCGCCCGCCGGAGCCTTCGCACAGTTTTTACTTTGGAAGCGATAAAAAAGGGATATCGACGTATTGTTTATTTTTCATGTTAGTAGCTTATAAGTCGTGTAAATTAACGCCCTCAAATGTTTGGTCCGATCGTGAATTTCGTCTGTACTTGCTAATTGGTAATATAAACTAGTAAAATAAAGAGATAGACTTCTCTTCTTATATATGTATATTTTAGGGTAAAAAATAAAGAATAAATTAAAAATGTCATTATTTTAGTACTTTATTACAACGAATTCTATACATGCAGTCACATATAATATCTTTAAAAATAATCGAACAAGAATTTTATAATATCTAACTAAACACTTGTCCATAGTAAATTTATATTTAAAATACATACAGCGATATTAATAATTAAATTAAGAAATTTACTCAAAAAGCGAATATGTATCAATAGAAGTATGTATTAATCTATAATAGTAATTATTATTAATAAGTGATGTATAACAAAACGTATAATCAAATATGCCTCAAAATTTAATACTATGATAAAAATCATGATTTTAAACAACTGTAATATAGATATATGTAGATATAGTGATAAATTTAATGTATATTTTAAGTTAAAACAGAATATATTTTATCTGGAATACTTACAATGAACACATTACAATATATTATCGATATCTATTTATCTAACTAAAATATAACGTCCAATCTAACTAACAACGTGCACTTATATTTTGTATACCTATTAGATATACCTCTTCAAACACTCACTAGTACAAGGCTACTTCTAGAAGCTTTAACAAAATCAGTTTACCATCAAGTCTTTATATTTTATTTTTATTTAAATATATTTGAGCTTTTACATTTTCTATGTACATAGATATAATATTATTGGATTATTTTTTCTTATTTAAACCTTTAATGCACAATTTAAGTCACTATTATGGACCACATTCTAGACGAGAACTTTAATTTCTCACAAACATTATTTATATGACTTTTTAACTCTAAATATTTTACGTCTAATGAAGATGAGCAAGCGTGATAAAACATTATATTTATTTACAATTATTCAATTACTTAAAAATAGGAAATGTATTTTGAAATGTACTTTATATTACTGAATTTCAGCATATATATAGATATTTCTGTTATTTTATATATTGTATGACATATTTACTACCACTTCTCTTTTATTATATTACTGGCAATAATTCGTCTTATATATGATACGTGTTGTCTTTTTCGTATATATGTATATGAAAAAGAAATGTTTTTCTCATTTGGAACAAACAAATTTACATTACGTATTTTGTAATGTGAAATGTACTTAATATAATTTTTTGCTCTAATGATATATATAATATTTGCAAATGAAAAAGATATTCAATTAAATTTTGAAACACAACTTTGTCTTATAAATATACTGTTAGACAAACACACGTAAATACAACATTCATATAATCTGATTTGGCATATTTATAAATTAAATATGTATCTAATATTTTATTCCTCTAATTTCATTCAAAAATGGCGCTCTTGTATATCATACGATCTTTCTAAAATCTCAGTTTTAAACATTTAATCGTTTAACAATATTCACGAGTCTTCAATATCGTCTCGTGAATCTATAGACTTGCCTACGCAGTTATAATTTATAGGATGTTTTTCCTACATCACCATGCCTACAACAATATGTCTATTTCCATATATAATCTATTTTATATTTACTCTACTGATAATTTATTTTTATTTTAAATGTTTTTATTTCAAAAACTCCATACCGTTTTCAGTTCCTTAGTCTCTTTTTGTTCAGTCAAGTGTTATAGGTATATTATACCTTGACTTTAAAACTTTGATATTAATATTTTATTAAATATCTATTTTAGAATTATTTGAATTAAAGCTACGTTTAATAAAACAACTTCGATGTTTATTTACGGAAATAATTGTATTAAAATAAAAATATTCTTGTCATTAGCTTTTGGATTTCAAATATTTTTAAGGTAGGTACATTTCACATCGTAATATTGAAATTTAAATGGATTTTCCGGGACGGGACTTAACGTTGTCGCGATAATTTAATATTTTTTTTGTAAAATCTAATTTTATAAATAATTTGCTTATTTTTTGTAAATAATCTGTTATGTTTAATAAATATATAAACATACTTGTATTTCGTTTCATATATTTTATAATCTGTATCTCATTGAAACAAAAAATAAGGAAAGAAAATAATAAAAATAAAAAAGGAATAATTTAATATGAATTATACAAATTCGAATGAGTCCGAGGTGAAATGTTTTCGTCAACCGGCCTTCATCCAGCGATCTATCGAGTATTCTAGTGCTGCCATCCATCTGAAATAACATTATTATTTATTTAAAAATTTAAATAATTAAAAAGACAAAAAAGGAATACTTAAATATTATTATTATTCTGAATAAACAAGTATTTGTTGTATTTAGATATAACAAGCGACCTGTTCGCGGCTTTGCCTGCGTAAACTACACGGTGAAACTTTTTACTTTTGTTCACACGCCCGCGTTCTTATTTAAATTACAAAATTTGTAATTTAAATGCTTGTAACTTTTTTAATTATTAATCGATTGAAATGAAATAAACACTAAAGGTTAAGGAAAGTTTACCAAAATACAATTGTTCAATCGGTTTCGCCGTTTCTGAGAATAGCGCGCACAAGGAAACAGATAAACAGGCAAAGAGAAAATAATTAAAATCATTGTTTTGGGTTATATTATATTGATAAATCGCCGTCCCCGAGGAATAAGCCGGTAATCGCAAAAATCTAATTTTACAGGAGAGACAAAAACCGTTTCAATCAATAACTCTATCAATAACAGAACTGAATTAGTATATTATACATCAGTTGATAAGTATTTTATTTTCCTATTTTCGAGCTTTTATCTTTTTACATAGTTACCGAGTATTTAAAAAAAAAAAATTTTACAGAAAATGATTATAATCTTTTACGATTACCTCACTTACGATATTATTCGTGAAGTTTTATTGGAATTACTATAAATATCTGTTCAATGCGATAATATACGTATCAGGTGTGCTTAGAATTAAAAAAATATAATTAAATTTTACATGATTATTCTTACATTTTTCTTACTAAATGTTGTGCATTTTGTGACTGTAAAGTTCATATCGCTACGTTTCTATGGACATTCTGCATAATTATTTTATTGTTAATTTATATTACGGACTTTTATTTTAAGCAATATATAGGTAAGAATAAAAAAATAATAATTTAAACACTAATATTTTTTTTTTAATTAAAATATAATCATTATGTATTTTTTTTATTATATTGACATTAACATGACAAACTATAACATATACTAAAAAAAGAAATTGAGTTTATATGATAATATGAGTTATTCAAATATTGATTGACTTGACTCTCTTAAAATAGTAGGCACCTTTAATAAAGTACCTACGTACATTATTAAAGGTGCAATTTTTTTTAAATATTATAATACTATGTTTTTATTTTACATTGTAATTACTAGTTAATCATCAGTTGATACTGAACGAACCGATTGCTGTCGTGAAAACTATCAGAGTTGGTTTTATTTTCTACATTTAAAGATACGTAAAACGCATGACAGTATCGAGGTATAGCCTCGGGGTTTAACTACATACGCTATGAAGATCATTATATAGTTTTTTTAATAGAATTTAATTCATCATAAGCCGGCGTTAAATCACTATTTAGAACCAATTATCATAGTTCTGCTGAAGTTACTAATGTAGAACTTCACCCACGGCCACAACTACGAACACGGCCGCGACCTCTTTGCGTTATATACCTGTTTGCGTCCTTGAAGATGTCCCGTCCATCTCAGAATAATCATCATCGAAGTTGTACCTTAAAAAAAAGGACTTCTAGATTGGCACATGAAACTTTCATTTCCATTACTTCAGACCAGAATATTGTTACCCTCCGAATCTTTCTTCCATTTTCCGGTATCTACTAGACTTTTGATATTTAAAAAGTCCAATAGATTCATTTCTGTTAACTCATATTTTTCTCCTGCAATTTTGGAGTTTAATATTATGCCACAAATTTGATATTACTTTAAATTTGATATTCCTTCATTTAGACTATGCCTTGCAACAAAAAAATGTATGTGTTATATTAAGGCTTAGTTTTTACTACGTTGCTTTATTTTTCCTTTAACGCTGTAACATTCATCTGTTCTGTAATAATTATTGTATATAAAAAAAACTTTTTGTGAATTTCCACTTCTCTTTTATTTTACCATTTTCTGAATACTATTTCAAACAATATTCAATCGTCAGCATGCGGTTATTTTCCATATTTACAGTTACCCCTTTAACATCATCATCTGTTTTGAAATATTTGGTTATAAACTGCAATTGCACTCTAACTGAAATTAGCCAAACCGAAGAATTTATTAAAAATGGCCAGCGTCTGTGTAGCTTCGGATAATTTTTCACTGCATTTATTTTTGCACGAGAAAATAAGTTTAATTACTTTCTCTGGACATAATATTGTTTTAGAACGTCAGCTTGCTGAAGCCTTCTCAGAATTTTCCTTAATTCCTGTTATCATTCCACTCAGAACATGTGTCTTCAGTTTTCTAGATTAAGTTCTTGTCTCCATGCCAACGGTCTTCTTCTTCTTTTCTCCGTTCCCATGTTCTTGTATTTCACCATTCACGTCATCTTGTATTTCGTAATTTCTATCCACACCTTCTTGTTCAATAGAATCATATTCTTATGTGTCTATATTTGATTCTGTTTCTGCATCAGTTTTTTTAATTTCACTTTATCATAGTAAATCAGGTGTAAATTTGTAACGAAGATAGTAGATGGGGTATAAATAGCTTATATCAATAATTTACAGGTACAAGATTTCGCGGGAAGTTGTCGTAGTCACATGCGATATATATATTTTAAACCGATAATTTCACAAAATATGTCGTAAGAGAAAACTCTATTATTTACCAGTCCTGTGTTATATAGTAATAGAGTGTTACTATAAAAAGATTCAGTCTTTAATTATGGCCACATCTATTGTTGAAATTTCTCCGAACATTCTTTACACGCATACTATCATAATGGTTATTACATAAGAGTAAAATATAGCATAACACTGTAATCGCTTTTACAGATTTCAGCCATTGTATTTAATTTCGGTAATAATGTATAAGAGGTGTTTTTGTGTCACATTAGTCTTTCTATTGGTAATAAAATAAACGGGTATTTTTTAATATCTCAAGTAATATCAATAGGTACGATGTATAAAAAAGTCATAAGGTGTATTTTAACCCCGAGATGCCGAATATGACATAACATTAAAACCCCGTAATAGCACATTACCGGATTATTCTGTGGAGGCGGCAAAATGTCCCGAATAATATTTTTTTTCATTATAATTCCATATACAGACAGCGATCAGTTACATTTTTATTATACGTATATATAGATTTATACATTAATTAAAAAAAAACAGTACCAATGTGAAAATAAGACACTATATCCAATATAATATGATTATGTAACTTGGAACAGATACATGAAATTTTAATTAATCAATCCATAGTCAAAATTAACCAAAAAACCATTGTATATTTCACCTTTTCCTATCCATTTCAGATTCAGTGTGGAAATAAAAATGCCTCTGCTTAGGTTCCGTGGGCATAACTTCGAACGCGTACTTCTTTCCGCCCGGCGAACACGTCTGTGTCCTGTAGCCGTGGAGACACGCCATTCCTGCAATTACGGACATTTCAATGCTGAATGAAATTGATCGAAATTGACACCGTTGCGGTATTTGAGGCGGGTCTCAATACTCGTTTTGTTCTGTTGGCTCTTCAAAGAGATTTTGGTCGAGATTAAAATATCCTTTAATCAAAAAAATACTTTATGAAAAGTGTAAAGTAAGGACGTCGTGGCGCAGTGGGACAGCGTATGACTATGAATACGATTGGTTGCGGATGCGATTCCAACGTAGAAATGATTATATTTAAATTATTTTCATTTCTCTCTTATTTCGCTCTTAGTTCCGCCACTCAACATGGAATGTCTCGAATTCGGGCGAAACGTTGGGAACGGACGTTGCTTACTGCTATGTGCGAAAATGCTGAAAAAAAAATTCCAAGTACTTTTGAATAATTAATTGTTAGTAATTAGTTGCTACTACACTTAATTCCATAAGATGTTTGAATATAAAATAAAGATTTAGTAAATCTGAAAAAGCGCTAAGTTTCTAAAACAGTTAAGAAATGAAGAACGAAATGATATGGCAATAGGTTTTTGGTCTGTGACTATCGAAATGTGTAAGATTATCAGTGGCACTTCTGTATTAATATTAATATTATTATTTGTATGATTTGAATCCACACTTATAGTGGATAGTTGGACACATTCCACAGGGCATTTTCATTTTTGCGATATCAATCAATGTCCGCTTTGAATTCTTGGAAATTAAGCTTACAAGCATTACTATTCACATATTATCTATACATAAGTTTTTTTTAAATATACAATTAAAATAGTTAAAAATATGACAAGTTTATATGAATAACTATAAAATAATACCTTATAATTTTTTATTTAATATTGGTTTATTAGAATAAGACAGATAAATTACTTTTCCTTATCATCTTATACATATTATAAAATTGTAGTAAACCACCTCGTTTCTTGTAAGTGTAAAATAATATTTTACCACAAGGTAATAAAGATAAATAATTATGACGAGTTTATGGCTCAGTTGAAATGTGTTTTATATATATATATATATATATATATATATATATATATATCAAAATATATCTTAGAAAGTCATCATAAATTTAAAATATCTCAATCATAACAAATGTAACTCAAAATTTAAGCAATCAATTTGACAAACTGTTGTGTCGCCCCGTATCTAATCGCGAAGGCACTCCAGGTAGAATGTGTTAAAAAAAAGCAATAACGTGTCTAATTAAAAGTCATAATAATAGGTAAATAAGTAGTTTCACACTTTCCGAGCGTAGAAGGGATAGCCAAGACACTCCGTTTTCCACTTTCGGCCCGAATTAGAGATATTGCGTGTTGAGGGGCAGAATACAATACTCCATGAATAATTAATACTCCATGTCGGGATCAAACCCGCAACTAAGCGTGTTTAAAGTTAGACGCTGTCCCATTGTGTCACGATGGCCTCAATGAACAGATAAATTATTTTAATTTTTGTTATAACTGTTTTTCAACTCACTACTATTGAATAACAGACCTAGATCATAAAAAAAAACGAAACATACCTAAGTTATATAATCTTATTAATAGAAATGAATACATACCAAATGCATTTTTGCTATTGCCATCATTATAAAAGTATAAACATGCGTCCTTTAGCACACAGTATCGTTTGGCCCAGGATTTCCATTTTGAGCCTAATTTCATCAGGTAACCGAAGCAGTCTGGTCTAGGTATTGATGACGGTGGCAGCTTCATGTGTCTCATAGTAACTTCTAACCAGCCGTCTCTCTGCAAAGTAAAGTTAGGTTTAGATGCCGTTTTTAAAAGAGGTACACAAAAAATTAAAAAAATATATAAGTTGCTAGCAAACTCGAGATCATCGTGGCGCAGTATGACAGTGGCTAATGCAAACGCGATTTGTAGTGAGTTCAATCCCCATTCGGAGTAATGTTTATATTTAAATAACTTTCATTTCTCCGCTCTGTTAATAAGATAACGTGCGTTAAGTTCCACCATTCAACACGCAATTCGCAATATCTCGAATTTTGGCGAAAATGGAGAGCAGAATGTCTTCACACTAGGTTATCTTTGACTATCCTGCTATACGAGAAAAAGCGTAAAGCTGTTTTTTTATTACAATTAAACTCAAATGTTATATATATCTATAAAACAGTATTAATCTTTTAGATTTTTATATTCTATACGATAACGATAATCGATCATATTTTAGAAATCCGATCATTTTTTGGATTCTATTTGGGAACTAAGTAACAGTGTATTTACGTAAATATTTTCAAATCCTCACAATTTTGGTATTATCTAACGTAAAGGCGCCATCTAGGAATTATGTGGTGAACCATTTGCATAAACAGTATCGATGTGAAAAACACTTTAGCCACTATACGCATATAATATGGATCAACATTGCCATATAATAAAGACCACAATATATATTATTGGTACCTTCATTTGTCATTAGCATTCTTATTGTTTCAACTACAGTGCCATCGAGTTGCTAAACAATATTCCTTGCATTGACTCAAGAGTAACATTTAGAATCGCAGGATAAAAATGTAACATATGCTTCACCCTTTTTTTCGTATAGCAGCGAAGTCAGAAAAAAACCTAGTATCAAGACCCACCGTTCGTCGCTTTCCAAACGAGATAGAGAATTTGCGCGTTGATTGACGAAACTCAAAGTTTAATATATGCCTTTTATCAGTATTTTAGATTGTTATACAGCGTAAAAATATATTTTTAAAAGAATTTGTTATAATGTAGATTTTATACTCTAGATTTTGATATTATTATTTCTCTGATGTAGAGAAAGATAAACTATCATAAAGCTATCTAATCAAAAATTTTATACTCGTATAACAAGTTTACAACTTCATAGTTCAAATAATAGAGTATAATAAAATCAACGGGACTTAGATAAATTAATTTACAAACACTAATTAGCGAGATTTGTAATTAAAATATTATATACCGATGTACGTAATGCGTAATTTGCAGCTTCTGACGTGGATACATCGTCATATATATATATATATATACCTAGTAAAATATTAAGCTATTGTAAAACAGGGATTTATAAGTAAGGATGAGTTTTGAAACAGATTTATAATACAATATGAACTGAACCTAATACGTGATATGGATATATTGCTATAAATAGTCAATTGGTTTATATTTTATTTATATCTTAAATCATTACCCATCTCCTACATTTTTTAATAATGTTTCATGTTTTCGTATAAAAAAAGGCTCTTCATATTAAACGAACACTTATTAGTCTTAAGATACGACTATTCTTTCAAAATAATAACGTTTCTTCTTTCAAAAATCAATGAACCGCACCTGATTGCTAGTATCAATGGCGTGCGCTAAGACGGCGCGCCATCTCGCCGCAGCCTCTGCCGAGTCAGCCGCTAGTTGCAACCTGGCACCGCCACCTCGCTGCAGGCGAAAGGCGTGAGGACGACCACATCTCTCTTCTTCTGTTAGCTGGTAGTTGATTAGCATCAGTGCGCCTACTGGGTGGATGCTCTATGAAAAAATACAATTAAAATTTGTTTAATATTAACTTTTTAGTAGATATACGATGCAAAGGTCAGCGGTAAGACAGGTATGGAGGCCTCAGTGACCA
Source organism: Podotricha telesiphe (assembly GCA_038994665.1). Classification (NCBI taxonomy): domain Eukaryota; kingdom Metazoa; phylum Arthropoda; class Insecta; order Lepidoptera; family Nymphalidae; genus Podotricha; species Podotricha telesiphe. Next base: position 76,968 of record JAOYRR010000284.1, on the reverse strand, counting down.
TAGAGAACACGAGGTCCCTTAGGACGTGTATGAAGAGGTTCATGACAGTGGATCTACTCCGTTTTCCACAAGAATTATAGCCTAAAATTTACAATTGAACATGTAAATGATACACATAAAACATTAAAATTTTTATTATTAGTTACATGCTCATTCCCACACTGTAGGGTACGCAGAGAGAACCTAGTGTTAAGTCGCCCCGTATACCACTTTCCACAGTGGAGCAATTAAACTAAACATTAAGAAACAAAGTACTATTGATATAATAATAGAAGGCCTCTCTCTAAAAATGTTGACATTTTGAAAATATAGCAACGTTTACTGGTGCAATGTTATATAATTTATCTTAATGTCTACAAATTAAAATAAATATTTTTAAGCTTTGCAAATACTTCGTCAGGTGCAATTTATTACACCGCATAGTAAATTAGATTACGCTCACTATCTAATTCTATATTAAATATGTAAAGCCAACATATAACTATCATGTCGTATAAATATAATATATGTATATTCTTCGCAAAGTCATGGATATTTCGTACATCAACCGTGAACTGCGAATACCTTACAAGTAACAAAAAACAAAATATACGGGAGAAATAAACGTTCATTTTCAAAAATATGTATATTAGCGTTATTTTTATTTTAATAACGCCTCTTGGAAATGAATTAGGATGTAGCCAGATTCAGAGTTCTGGACGCTATCCAGAACGCTTGGACGGATTTCAAGAGGCGTGGGTTCGAATCCCGCTGCGTTCAAATTTTTATAGGTCTTCTAAAAATGTTTTTCAATTACTTAAAAATTAAAAAATATTATTTATTTTGTTGGCTGGCAAAATAAACCAGTAACATTATATTTTAAACTACAACATCGCCGACTAGGTATCACCTACCATCTCACAACTGAACATATTGTAACGAAATATTACAAATATGTATACTAAAATTGGATACTCACCGAGTCTGTCTTGTAATAGTACAAGCAGTTGTCCCTCTTCAGCGCGAACCAACGCCGCGTCCAATGCGGCGAGTGCGTGCGAGTCCCCGCCGCCCTCCACAAGTACCCGGAGTAGAGGGCCGCTGGTCCTCCTTCGTGCGCTAACGTGGCTACCACCTCACACGTCCTTGCCACCTGAAATGTTAATGTAATTTATCTTTATATCTACATTTAAGCCCTCATAAGTGACAGTTATTTATATTTTATATTATAGTTCATGAAATAGTCTAAGCATGTTCATTATTTAATGTAATATCTACCATATTTCTTTTTAATATTGGGTTGACAAGTGATGTTACCACGATGATTATTGACACACTTTTGTATTGAGCGTGGTGCGTCCACTTTAATAAACTACCTACGAGTATGTTAATTAAAAAGTATTTGTAATTCGGCTAAATTCGTGCAAAGTTTATTACGGTACTGAATAAGGCAATAATAAATACTATATACATTTGAATATATCTGTTTTTTTTAAATTAAATTATTCAAATAAATACAAAGTGATCAACTTACATCTAACTCCAAAATCTCAGAACCAGAGTGTGCTATTTTCACAACTTCTGAATGTGTTTTGTCTAAGACATTGATACCTGGAAGAAACAAATCAATTTAGTATAAAAATATTTAATAGTGAACAAGCTTATTTTTTTGATTCACGCATCACCTGCATATAACACAGGTAAGGGAGAGACAACCTCTCATTAAGGTACGTTGTTATTTTCTTAATACTATATATTAAGAACCCAAAACACTTTGTGAAAATAAAAAATAATTAAATACATTAATTCCTTGATTAAACCTACAACCATCGTGTGTAAAGTCAGGCATTGTTCCATTGGACCACGATAGCCTCTAAATATATAACCCAATGACTAAGTCACTAATATATTTAAGATTCGCTAAAGTCCTCTAATAATGTGTTATTATACTACAATATATATATATAAATGATTAACCCGCAGTCAAATTTAAGCTGTCTAAGCTGTTTAATGCTGACAAACACTTCACTAGCTTCTTCTACATTTGAATTAGGAATACATAATAAAGTGAATCATGACAAACTAACAATGATTCTTTCTTTTACATTAAGTTCACTATTTAAATTCCATATATTGTGTTAATATTGTTAAATTTAATATTATGATTAATTTTTAAACTACTTAAATTGCTTCGTGTTGAATACTTGAAATTTTCAAATATACGGCATTGACTCAAAGTATCTGATGTAATGAATCTGTCAACAATCTGATTAAGTAAATTCATAATATTAAGTAACTATGTGAAAGGCGAAATAAAATATATATTACGAGAATTAAATTCCAACATCGAAAATTCAATGTTTCTATTATTGTAAAAGACTTCTATATTTCAACATTTACGATGTTTCTCAGGGGTAAAGCATAAGCTTTACCGAGTGTATTATTGTAAATCTTCATGCTATTGCCATTAATGTTGGTACATTTTGGCCTTCAAGAATTATATATATATTTTAGCGTATAATGGAGAACGTTTGTTTACCCTAATCTAATAAAGAAAAATGAAAATCATGAAATTATTTACCATTTACAGCAATAATAATATCACCAACTTCGAGGCCGGAAGTCTCGGCCGGCGTGTCGGGTTCGATCGCTGACACCACGACTGGCTTACTCCCGTGTATTCTGAACCCAAACTCTTCATTGCCACGTCGGACTACCACTGTTTTGTCGCTTTCTGGACATATAAGTTAAAAGTTACTTAATATTTGAATTTTATTATTGAAAAAACTTTAGTATATAATATTAAACGTATTTTAAAATTTTAACAATATACATGGTGTGTCATTTACTATATAAATATACATATAGACAGTAGTAAAACAACTAAAGATAAATATATAAACAGTGATTTCCGCACATAGCTATTATTTAATACTAATAATTCTCATTTTCTATATCCTAACCAGGGGATAAATAAATATACTAACAAATAATGCGTAATCGACGAACGATCAATGAACTAATTTATTTACAAATACCAAGTTTCTAAACGAAACATGTAACTACCAATCAAAAACAATAAATTGTCCAGAAAACTAAAAAGATTAACAAGCTTTCAGGAATGCAAATGTATTACGTCCCTGACCCAATATTTACTTATCTAAGTAGTACACTGCGTGAAAGCTCGTATATAAGCCGAGAACTGACGACCGTGACACAAATACAAACAGCCGATATGTGAAGGACCACATACACCAGGTTATGTTCGCCATATAACTTTCTCTAAATGCTTTGGCATAACTCCAAACGTTATCAGCATTAGTTCGTTCCATTCAGAAAATGGTCAAATATTTTTTTTTAGACTCCACCGAGTTGCAATATATCTAATGCAGTGCTCTACATTGGTATTTTAATAGCTAAGATGAAAATGGATTGTGGCGTTCATTAATATTTATTGGTATATCGGTATAGTAATGTTTTATAAAGTTTATATTCCAAGATTCTATCAAGAAATTGTAAATGATTTACAATTACGAGTTAATGGTCGTCGTTGCTGCACCCATTATTATTTTAAGTATGAATCTAACATGAGTATAAAAAAATATATAATATGTACCATTTAGTAGTTGTAACCTATAAAATAGAAATTCAAATCATAAAACTTTTACCACAAGGCTCCAAAGCTACAAGTTTATTTGCTTGGGTTTGCCGACACCAGAGCACCAGCATCAGCTTAAATATTTCTTCTAACTTTTGCTTTAAATTACCAGCGGGAGTGTTCGAACTGAGATTGACTAGAAGAAAATATTTAAGGGTTCTTTTTAAAATAATACACAAAACAAGTTACTATAAATTTCAATTAGTAATCAAATAAACTTACAGCTTTGCCGCATTTTTCCGAACGAATTTTCACTTTCAACTTAGTTACGCTTTTATTGACCTCTTTCACTTATAGCAAAACGCGCATGCACTATTAAAATTGTCTCGTAAACACTCGCATAAGCCAAATCTCGACGTCAAATCGATACAATAAGGTATATATAAGAACGGACGGGACAGTATCGTCTGGCCGTAGTCGCGTGTCTGCAACAACTAAAGAATGACGTGCGGCGCTTATATAAAATTAAAATTAGTTTTCGGATCGGCCAGTAACAGTTGGTTCTATCCGTACATTTTTAATAAACCAAATTTAAAAAAGTGACTCACTTTGAAAATTTTATTCGCTAGAATAGAATCGTTGATAGCTGTCGTCGGTGACGATGAGAACGCTTTTTATAATTTCAAAAAAAATTTCAATGGCGAAGGGATTCTTGCGTAATAGAACAATAATATCGTTGTTAATACAAAATATACAAAAATTCGGGGGCTATTCTCGAAATATAAGGTGTGGGAGCTATTTAAATAATGAGAGGCAGAAATAGAATGCACGTCACGGTTAGAAGTGGATCGGTTAGCGCACACGGCGTTAGCAATTGTGACGCAACCGTCAATGGTACCATCAATTTTAAATGGGAACAACGTAAATGTTATATATTGTTTATTTTTCAATATATCAGGATGAATATTAAGTTTCTTGAAGACATACTGAATAATCTACCTAAATCTGTAACTGTTATCATATCTTACTTTAAAAAAATGATTAAACAATAACTTAAAATAATATTTTTAAAATAATATTAACATGTCATAATTTTTTTTTTAAATATTAGTCCAAATTAATATTTTGGATATCTCACTTATTAAATAATAAATATAAATAAATTAATAGTTATTTAGGTTTTATATTAGATTTAATTATATACTGTATTATGATATAAAAAATATTATGATATAAATTTAAAAAATAATGAACATATATGTAGGTACACTTACCAAAACTATTATCAGCCTGTCGCTTGTTCAGCTCGATGCAGGCACGGCGATGCACGAGGCGGTGCGTGAGCGCTACGTAGCGCTTGTTGAACTCAGTTTCAGACTCCGTTGGATCTTCTTCTTTTAGTCTATCTAAGATATCTGTTAAATAATATAATAAGTAAAGCAAATTGAATGATTTTAATATACCTTTACTATAACACGTTATTGTCTTTGTAAAGAAATAATGCAAATAAAATGCTTATTTCCAGAGAAAAGCGCAGAGTGTTATTTTTATAAAATATATTATTAATATAATATACATGAATAAAAGAAAAATATGTTTAAAAATATTCTCAAGTACAGCCATGTTAAATATTTATAAATCCTTTAATAGTTATTATACCATAGCAGTTGCACTTTTGTTGCAAATTTCATTTGAAAGCTGCTTTTATATAATACAGCTAGAACCCAATTTGAGAGTATAAAAAGAAATAGAAATAATTAATCGATATATTTTAAGCCCTCTTCATTCATTTTTTAATACTTTTGATTTACGGAGAAATATAAGTAACATAAGCATTTTAAAAAAAAATACATAGCAGGTCAAACTAGATGTAATATAAAATGTAAATAAAAACTAACCTGGTGGTATCCTTGTCCAGTTATCGTCATTTTCAGATAACATAATCCAATTGCCGCACCACCAAGGTGTTGCATACACTCCTTTTTCATCTTCTGCATCTGAACCATCAGAATTTACTTCGCACTCTGTATATTAAATATAAACATGGTACAAAAAATCTATTAAAAATATCGAAAGCAAAAAATATATATATAACGCCTAGTCATACAACAGAGCAACTATTTATTTTTATTTTTCAAAATTGTTGCCAATATATTTTCACAGGAGAATTATAAAAGATTTTTTCGATTTTTTCAAATACTTATTTTTATTTAAATATTTTTTATTATTTTAATGTATTTGACAATAATAATTATAATTCAATACTGTAATTACTGTCATTTATTTGTATATTTTAGTGTAATTTTATTATATAAACTGGATGGTCACCATCTGGATCAGCATCGTCAGCTGTGTCAAGCTTGTCAAGTGAGTTTCCGGCTGATCGTGCAATACGCGTGTCTTGCGGCTTCTCAATGCCAGCGTAATCTTCTTTGCCTCTTTCTTCTGACTATAGAAAAAATATGTTATATAAAGTACATACCCAAAGATGAGTTATTTTGTTAAAAAATACCGAATATACTTTTTATAACACTAGAACTTAAACTAAGACCATGTCTTGCGAAATTCTTCCACGAATTTCCTCATGGAGTTTAAAATTATTAGACGGCTCTTTAATAATGGTAAGAACGCATAAAAAAAAATAAAAATTTTTTGACTTGTTTTTATATTATTTACCTTGGCCCGAACATCTTGACGGTGTCGAAAGTGATGTCTCGATTTATCTTCTGAACGGTATCTTTTATCTAATTTCTTATACAATCTAACACCGCTTGTGTGCTTCTTTGTGACACTACAAGATGGTGAATCAGCAAACCCCGCTGGTGCAGGGACAATATCTGGCGTGGCATCTACGTAGGATTCCTTAAAGCAAATATGATTAATACGTAAACCTCTAATTTTATTTGTATTTGTATTAATTATGCTATCTTCCTCTATTGTATACGTAGAACAATGGGATATTTCTATTACTCAGACTGACTTTACACGCGGTGGCCGTATGGTCGATTACTTCAGCGGCTAATGTTTGTATTTAAAAAAAATTGATTATTTTATTATCGAGTTAGAAACCCGGAGCGTAAAGCTGACATCTACTAAGTGCCTTCGAGGTTTCATACTTTATTCCTTCTAAATATTGAAGGCAAGAAATTCTTGAAAATATGAAATATACTCAATTCCTTACCTCAGTGTGGGTAGAAGTCCTGGAGGCTCGATCTGGAGCATCGTTCTGCGCAGTCACAATGTGCACCTCCTTCCCACAGTGCAAGCAGTGCGCCTTTGCCTCGCACTCGCCCGCCAAGTGCTCTGTGTGCTCCGAGTAGAACACTGAGTCAGAACCTGGAGACACGGAGCGTAAGGATTCTGCTGATGCCGCTGCGAATTTACCATCTGCCGTCAACAGTTCGCCTATTCAAACTAAGCGCTTTGTAGCTTTACGTATGAGAGGCCATTTGCGTTACTCAATTACCAAAAGGCAGGTTACCAAATCTCCACATTTTATAGTGGCACAACACATAAGTCAAATATTAATATTTCTTTATAGCGCAATAAAGAATAATTAGTAAAGTATGAAATAACTGTAAAAATAACTACCTTTCTCTGGCTTGTCATGATGTCGCGGGGACGTTGTAGGGCTTTTTACATATCGTAGGGGCGTTAATCTTGATCCTGCACTATTCAACGTTCTAGCAGTTTCAATATCTTCTGCTTCTAACGAACTGAGACAAGGGACGGTCGGTATTGATTGTTTTCGTCGAGGTAAGCTTCCAGGGAGCGATATGCTTTCATTCGAGCCACTTTTTCGTCTAGGCCTACAGCTAAACATTGGATAGATAAAATCAATATCAACGAGAGTTATGAAATAAAATATTATAATAATTTTAAATAGACTTCATTTCAACATTGAGATTAATAAAAAAAATTCCAACCTATATCCTGAGTGATTATTAGAAGTGGGAGATTTGGTTGCGTTTACATTTGTGGTCTTTCTTCGCGGACTATCTCGTAACCGCCTGTGCTTCCTAGGTGAGACGTTTCCGTTGCCGACACCTGCAATCATTGTAAAAAGGATTGTTGAATCGTTTTATTCGATATCAAAAAATAAAACATACAAACGATGTACGAGTGTATGAATTACTAGATAAACTTTAATATGTAAAATCAAACCTTCTTTTCTATATTGTTCGCTAGAATCATCAGACGTTGGAATATTTAAATGTAATTTAACATTTGACCTATAACTGCCGTCTATTGTTTTACCTTGTGTAGGACTTTTGGCTTTGAGTTTAGTTCTTTTTACATATCTTTCCCTTTCAACCGGTCTTTTAACATCGTTCTCCCTGTCTTTAATAGCTTTTTCTTTCACCATTTTTTCAACATCAACAGGTTCTCTTGGTGAAGATTGGATGCTTTTGGATTTCTCAATAAAATGAGTCTTCTTTTTTCTTACTTCAGGTAATTTTTCTTCCAAAGGAGATTTTGTTTTTACTGCATTTCTCTCAGATCGATGAATGTTATCAAGCTCCTTACATTTTTTGCCCCAGTCATCGTGAGAAGTAGTAATGGATTCGTCGTAGGACTTTGAAAATTCTAAGGTAAATGCTCTCTTTTTTCGCCTTTTTTCTTCAGAAACCCATGATTTTGGCCTACTTGTCGACCTATATTTCTGACTATGTTTATACGCTGTAAAATTGATGTACAAATTAGTATCTTACATTATATATATGAATAATAAACTATTATATAATCTTACTTAGACCTCCATCATCGTCATCGTCGATAGGACTTTCATAATACCCAGATGAAGAATAGTGAACGCTTCTTTCATCATCAGACAAGGAACCCTGCTTGCAATAAAGTATCAATTTCATTATCTTAATAAATTTGAATTAATTTTTAATTATTATATAGTAAAACTTTTTCAAAACTTTAAAAAAGGTGATAAAGAATGTTTTATGAAATCGGCTTGGAGTTGAAAAATGTTTAAGTAATTCAATTTTAATTTTTCTAAATTTGAAATACCTTAATATAATATGATATTATAATATATTAGTAATACTTACAACCATCTTAGGGACAAGCTGTTCTATCTTTTCGGGGAGTCTCTTCTCTTCTTTTAGCTTAATTTCCTGCTTATCTAATTTTTCTGGTAGTTCCTTTAATTTATCAACTGTGAATTTATCGACAGCTTCAGTTACATTAGAATTCGAACCACCAATACTATAGCTACCACTTGAACTGCTTTTTCCGCTTATACCGTCTCGAGAACCAGTACTCTAAAAAAGATTTTTTAAAACGTTGATACATTATGTTGTTGGTATACGGTTCTTGTTGGTAATTTTTCTCTTTAAACTTACAGATTTAGTAGGCACTTCATTTTTATTTTTCACTATTTCAGTCTTCATTTTTCTACTATCCATCGGTGTTATATCGGCCTTTACTTCAAACCGTTCCATTGATGGTGTCTGTATTCTTTCAGGTAAAGGCAATGGAGGGGATGTTAAGTTAGGAACAATAAAATCATCTCTTATTTCTAGCGGTGGTGAAAAGCTTGGTACTACGAAGTCTTCGGCGATATTATCAGTTTTAGTTGAAGAATATAAACTAGATGCGCTTTCAAATGATGACCCCTCTTGCGCTTTATTATTACTTTCGGAGTCTGTAAAAATAAATACAATAATTTCCATCATTTTTTATAGAGTACTTGTTAATTAATCGTATTATAATACTTAAGCTGTAATGTGTTGTAACTTGACGTGCAGCTGTAGTAAGGAAAGATTATATTTTTTTCTTCAAATTTTCATACTTTAAATTATTTTTCAAAATGGAAGTACTACGGGTATAATAAATTTTTGTCAGAGAATGTCAATTAATAATTATTATAACAACTATTATTATCGTATTCTTACGATAATCTGGATGCATCTTTATATGGAATGTAGTGATAAATTTTATACACTGTATTACTCCGATATTTACTACTGCTTTTTCCCATATAGCAGCATTCAGAGAGAACCAAGCATCAAGTCACTCCTTACTCCACTTTCCTTCCAAATTGAAAACTTACATTGTTAAGTGGCGGAACTAAGTCCAATGACGCGTTTGTCTTAGTGACGAGATCGCAGAAATATAAATATTTTAAATATAAACATTGTTAATCGATTACAGTGGAAATCGAACCCACAACCAATCGCGTTCACAGTTAGACGCTGTCACACTGCATGATGATACTTACTATGATTTTGATTTTTACTATTACTTTTCTTTGAACTATCTGAATTAGCTGTAACATAATCTTCAGTTGTCGTAGTACTTTCTGACACATCAGTTGTATTAATCTTGCCTGAATCAGTGCGAGCGAGACTCGTCTCACTGCTCGCTGTTTTAGGAAGCGTTTGATCCGAAGGGGTCGTTATGGCTTGGTTCGGAATGGTACCATTCGGTTCTTTCTGTTGCGATTTTCTCTGTAACTCTTGCCGTCTAGAAGGACTCAGTGCTCTCTCTCGTTTCTTATTAATAAAACTGGGTGTTCTTTTAAAATGAATATCCGACAAGTCTAAACTTGGGTGGGTAATTGCAATAGCAGGTGTATAATTTGACTTTAGTTGAGACGGAGATAAGGACTTAGATATAGTGGGTTGCTTTGTTATTGGTAAGGATATGTTAGGAACAATAGCCGGCGGTGATAAAGATTGGCGTGTTTGTTGTGAACTTGAACTAGATGTGTCTAGTTTATTACGTGGTGAAGTAGGTGATTGACTCTGAAATTAAAAGAATGTCATTACATGTTCATTTCACCCACACAATTATATTTTACTGCAAAATGGTTATTAATCAACGTTCAGTATATTTTATACAATATTAAAAAACAATAAATACGCAAGAATATAGAATTTGGTTATTCTCATTTTTTTTAAATAAAATTGTCTTACTTGAGATGCATCAAATTCTTCATCTAAAGCATCGGTATCTAATGATGATCTCTGTTGATGTTGCAATAATAACAATTGTTTTCTTCGTGATGTCGGAGTCAGTAAGGCTAATGCACCAGGAGATGTTGCCAACGAACTTAAATCAGAAGAACTAAAAAACAATTTATTAGTTTAGTTTCTTTTACAATATATTTAATTATATCAATAATTTAATTCAACATTGATTTAGAATACAAATATGAATGCTCTTATAAATATAAAACATTATAAATCTCACCTTATAACGGTTCCATTGTCTGTTCCAGAGTCAACTTGTAATACAGTTGCTTGTGATTCATTCCACATTCCATCAGAATGATCTCTAATAAATAAAAAAAAAATAAGTGTTACAACAAATTTCCACTAAGTACATTTTGTAAAAAAATAATTTGTATACAATAAAAATATAATTATAAGAAAGGACAAAACAAACCTGCTATGGTCTACAGTAAGAGATTCACTTGAAGCACAAGGCGAGGTCTTTTCTAGCGGCGCAAGAATTGTCTTCATATTGTTTGGCATTATTGTTTTTTTAGTCTTTTGTTCCATATCTACATCACAACTTACCGGATCGGGTGACGCTGGACTAGATTTCGCAGTACTGAAAGTTTATTCATTAGAATAATTTATTTGAGAGATGATAATTTTTCGTCCATTAAAGTTAAGGGTTCGGAGATACCCGTAAATAAATTTTGCCTAATTTCAATTTAGATGATAAGTCTTAAGATAGCCATTAATTTGAATGTTTGGAAACCAGCTTCTAAAATACTTAAAAGCTTATTGCAAATACCTACCCTACTCGTGGAACTCCATCAACTCGTTCAGTTTTTTCCTCAAAGCTAACACTCCGAATTCTAAATGGTTCATGCTTGTAACTAATGTACTTTTCATGAAAATCTTCGTATGGCGCATTACCATCTGAAGAACTACGAAGAGAATTTATGGATGAGTGAAAGCATAAGCCATACTTTAAAGATTAAAGAATAAAGAAGATAAATGTATATTTTATTACCAAATTGCCAATTTATGTATAATACACAAATATATAAACTATATAACTTGAAGGACAAACTCTCAGCCAATTTTTATGAAAATTATAATGATTATATATTAAACTTATTTTAAGAAGAAGCACAGTTAATATTTTTCATATTAAAAAACATGAGGAATATATAACATTAAAAAAATATATTTTACCCACACTATAATATGTTTGACAAACACTTTTGTATAAGTGACATACACGTCGCTAAGGCAACCAGTATTTTACGCGCCAACGGTAAGTATTAGTCAAATAATTTTTGTTTGTTATTTTATTTAAAAGTATTTCGTAAACTTTAGGAAATAAAGATAGAAGCTAAAATATTCTGATAGCAGAAGCTAAGTTCCGGTCGGTGGGCGGTGATTCATGTGAGAGTGCCTCTAAGACTAATTGTTTTGTAAAATGAGCTACAAAAAACATGAGTAAGTTGATAAAATAATTGTAATATGTTCCTAAAGTACGTCTTTTCATATTTATTTCTAAATGAAAGACAAAGTACGAGTATAAAATATATACAGCATACATGTATGTACCTTAATGGAGTAATAAATGATAAAAGAAATAGTTTATTTTAAGAAAATAGTATATTTGTAGATTACTACGATGTTGTCAAATATTTGATGGTCAGAAACGTCATCAACTTATTCACGTATCGTTTTTAGAAATAAAATTGTACCTGAAAGAGCCATCTGGTTCAAATCCGAAAATTCCTTCATCTTTGATTGGTGTTTGACTGTAGTTTTGTGTGATATATTGTCGATAAATCGCTTCCTTCTCACGATCTCCTTTAGTCATATTTTCTTGACTCGTTGACATGATTATGGGAGCGTCTTTCGCTCCTTCTCCACTTGAAAGTTCGGTTTTTCGCCTATTAATTAGAGCATATCATAGATGTGCGCATTATATTATATTGCATATTATACAATTGTTACAATTTCCATAATATAAAATTATTATTAAGAACTTAAACAACATTTATAAGTTATTATTAAGAATTCAAATAAAAATTATTAGTTACTTACGCATCCAATAAAATTTCGCCTTCAGACATAGTTTTTTGCAAAATTCTTTTGTTTTTTCGTCTTAATGTAGTAAACGGTATCGCCTCCTCATCGGGTCTTGGTTCAAAATCAATGATTATTTCCCTTTCATTCTTTTCACTGTCATCGGTTGTAGTAGCGGACGTTTCAGTTGACGGTTCAGATTGAAATGTTGATGTTTTTGATAAATTATGAGAGTTAATCGTCTTTTGTGATGCGTCACTGGTGCTTTTCGATAGAATCGATCGCAAGGACCTATCTCCCTTTGCTTGTTTGGCTATTTCTTGCTGTAAATATTCTAAATTCCTACGATTTAATGCCATGCTCTTTTCTAACGTTTCTATGTCGTCATCGATTGTGTCATCTCTGTCACTCTCGTGTATGAATTGAAAGTTTTGTTGAAAATATTCTTGAGCTTGCTTTTGGTATGTGCTTAGTTCTGATTTGTCTATTTGTGATGATGCGACAGATTTCACTGATGATGAGGTGACATCATCGGAATCTCCTCTCATTAGAGGTGATGATGGCCTCATTGATGTCGGAGACCGCGGTGATCGTGGAGGTTCTTCTGATTGTGTTCTATGAAGTTTTTCATGGTCTGTGCTAATAATACTGCAGAAATAAAAATAAAAAAAACAAATTTTAGCTTATTACCAATTTCTTTTAAAATTGTACAAAAAAATACTAGTGAGCTTTCATTAGACTTTTGAATTATCTCTTACAAATGGTAATAAATGACATGTTTTCAACTTCATTCAAAAAGCTTTTTAATATATTACTTTTCAATGGCAGTGACAGTGACTTCATTTTGCTCCCTCCCTGATAAGCGATCGCCACCTACTTCCGAGAAGGATTTAGTTAATCTTCTTGGTCCTATAGTATATCCATTCGTTTGAACACCAGCTGCTACCATTTTTACCTACAAGTGATGTATGAAAATGTAATTATAAGAACGATAGAGAGTGTATATTCGTTAATATAGTGCAAATATATAATAACTAACTTAATTATAAAATATATCCTCATTTTTGCTTCAGCTATTATAGTAATAATACACTTTAGCTATAATACTAATAAGACACTGACACATTTTAAAAACAATAATTAGTATTCAAACACACGTTAATTAGAAGTGCTAGTCTAATTTATCTATTATGGTTCTCAAATATATAAAACATCTTGTAGGTACTCGTATATAAAAGTTTTTACCCTTTTTATAGTCCGAGGACTTAACGACAGATAGTTGGGTGGATGCGGTTTTCTTCCCAAACAAACTTCAGTTTGCGTTGCTTGAGTTCTCATTACTCCTTTTTTTATAGAATCTGAAAAGATGCACAGTAATTAAAACGAAAAACTGTATAAGTTTTGTCTAACTGTATAAGTGAAAATTGTTATTTTTTTTAAATATTCTTTAATTCTAAAAAATGTTTCGTAAAAACATTTCAATATCAAAATATTAAGGTACTTTCAAAACTATATATGAATGAATGTAGTTTCACACATTATGCCACATACTTTCCGTTTCAATTCGAGATATTGCGCGTTGAGTGGCGGAACTCAACGTCGCGCCTTTTTTTAGGTACCAGACCGGAGAAATGAAAATATTTTTGATATAATCATTTCCCAATCACAATCAATTGCGTTTTACAGTCAGACGCTTTCACACTGCGCGATGATGGCCATCGATGACCACGATGAATGGAGAAATATATATGGGTCTTAGAAATATAAATATTTTGAATTATCAAGACTTAAGTTTGAATTGAAAACATTTTTAAAAAACGTATAATTTTTTTCATTCACCTCTTGCAAACCGTACAAGCGCTCTGGCCACTAAGCCATGCGTTCCGACGTTCGAATTTCGCTGCGTTAAATTTTTTATACGTTTTTTAAAAATGTTTGTCATAGATTTTCATCTCTTTAAATATATTTTTCAGATTTTTCCTGTTTTATTTTAGTATAGATAGATTATTGAAATTACATACCTAATAAAACAACTTTCTGCCCTTCTGTCTGTATTGGGCGCGGCACTGGCATGACGTGGGCTGGTAGTGGCGTTATCGGCGGGTAGTGTATAGGCGCAGGAGCTTGTGCTATGTATTGTGGGTACGGTGGGAACGGCTGGAACATTACTGGCAATGTCGCGTAAGGCTTGTTCTCTGGCTGTTAGAGAAATAACTTATATTTGAGATTAGTGTGTTATAACGATATCGTAATGTCTAATATTTATTTTCTTTTTTTTTTATAAAACATATAATATCTTATATTATGAAAACAAAAAGTTATCTGAAAGTATAAATTTATGATGTATTTGTATTTTAGTATAATTTTTCTTGATCATGACAATATACTTAGATTAATGTAATTAAATTATCACAACTTAATTTAATGTTTTACTCTATAGTGAATATGCATTCTAGTACAGCATGTCGATAGAGAATAAAAAAAGATTTTAATTATTTACTTAATTGACAGAAAGCTACTTCTTCTTCTCTTTTTTAAATTTAAGATTATACTAAGAAAAGGTGTAAAAAATTATACATACAAACTAATATATTTAAGTCAAATTTTCCTACACTATACATAGATCTGTCAAACAATTTCCATTATTCAAACTAACCTTAACTACCCGTCCGTCGATAAGCCTTTCGCAGTCCCTTCTAAACCGGCCGCCGCTTACAGCCGCCGGCATTACGGAGTCATCGAATGTGGTCAATGTATGGGAACGAGCAAAAGACACGTGTTTAGTCCTGAAAGTAACATTATCTTGTAATAATCGGTGAAATGTATTAAAAAGAGTTTATATTCCAAATAATTACAAGTTCACTTCAACAGCTTGCAATGCATTTTTTAAATTATTTGAAATATAAGTCCTATAGCATATTTTTAATGTATATACAAAGAAATGACAAGATTTACAAAATTTACATATTACAATCAAGTTATAAAGTACTCTTCTCTATTACCTATGAAATAAAAGTAAAAAACAATATTATTAACATATTTTTTAATAATTTTATAGATGTAATACGGAATAAGACCCTTAGATGATACGTTACCATTATTATGTTAACAACTTTATTTTTTTTGTGGTAACGCAGAGGAGCATTTTCATACAAAAACACTATATCCTCTAGGACGGTAACGCTAGGGAACTACAAAGCAGATTTTTTAAAATATCTCTGAAATTATAATAAAAACATTGCAGCTACTATTAAAAACGTGAACTAATTTGCCAAGAGATAATACAGTGGATTTATAAAATTATCTATATATATTTTTAACTAATCTTCATCTTAATTAACACTCAAAGAAATAACTTTAAAGTTGATTTACCCACATCCATATTTTCTAGGTCAAGGTTGGCTTATATGTCCAATAATTAACTTTTATACATTCTATGTTTAACAGTAATTTTCATAGAAATAATAAGAGTTTTTTGTATCTAAGCTTTATCTATTACCTGTGCGGTGGTATGGTGAGAGGCGGTGGTGGAGGTGGCGGAGGTATCGGAGTGTGGGCGGGGCAGCTATTAAAACACACGTCTTTTAACATTTTGAAAGTGGTATTCACACACTTATTATATGAAATACATTTTAAGAAAACGTATACGAATTTGAACGTAAGCTACGTATACAATAAAAATAAATTAGAGGAACGTATGGCTTAGTGGTCGGTGCGCTTGGACGGTACAAGAGGCACGGGTTCAAGTCCCATTACGTTTAAAATTTTATACGTTTTCTAAAAAAATATTCTAAAACACATGTCGGTAATTAGGATAGTTTGTGATACGATAACTATTTGGTGAGAGTCATTTAGCTTGTAAGATCTTTGGTAATTGCGATCTTTACATATTTTAAGTGAAACTTTTGTAACCGGGTATAATTTAGTGTTTGAAAACACATTTTAGCAAATCCGACGTTTCTTTAGAATACTTTACAATAGTCTGTGGTCATAGGTAGAGATAAATACCATTGGTTACAATAGTTTCATTTAAAACATTTAGCTCGTTTGAAATTATATTATTAAGCCTTATAGGTAAATTTAAAGATGATATAGGTAAAACAATTATTTTGTTATTATTAAAAAAACCCTAATAAGATTTTAAATTAGAATTGTTAGAATTTTCTTATTTTTTAAGTAATATAACTTTTCAAGAGCTTATACAAAATGCATCTAAAGCTAATCTCAATAAAGCTTATATTAGTTCTATGGATCCTCATTAATTATAAACAATTAAAATACATTTGGGACAAGTAGCAATTGTTCTATTGAAATGAAATTCCATGACGCTTTTTATAACAGACTTATTTATCTCATTGTAATTAAAATAAGGTATTTGTATTTAAGTCCCACTCAAATAAAGTATAAAGTATTAGAATATTTTTTGTATGCATAAGCTATGAAATGTTTTATATACACTAATTAAAAAATTTAATGTAACATTGAGACAATTGTGGCTCAGCGAGACCACGCCGTCAGATTGAAAAAGGAAGGTTGTAAGTTGAAATTGTAAGCCGATAGCTATTGACCGTTAATCAAAGATTAATTGAGAAGGCAGATTACGTTCCATGAGTTTTCCTTACTTTCACTATGTTCAATAAGGCTTTGAACATTTTTAAGTGTTATTCACACACGCAAAATTGAAAAACATATTTTTAGAAAACATATAAAAATTTGAACGCAGCGGAATTCAAACCCGTGCCTCTTGGAAACCGTCTAAGCGCTCTGACCGCTAAGCCGGTTCTGCACCCGGCTCCGTCGACAATTGTTATACGCTTATTACAACTTATTTCTGTTCTTAGCATCTCTGTACAGATTTCTGTTCCCCAAAGATTATTCTACGAACAATCGTAGAGAGAATGCTGTTTATTCATTTTTCTTGACATTTTTTTTACAATATTTAAGCATATTTTCATCAAAATGTGTTTGAAATTTTTAATAATATTTTTTCATATTCAAGTGTTTGCTATTGTATCATCCATAATTTTATTGCGCCATTTTAAACGCCCGCCATCGTGTGTTGAGTGTCAAAATTTGGCTTAACTCTTTGACTGGCTAAAACGTGGAATAAAATATATTAAATATAATCATATGACCTAAAAGACACACGAATACTCATGTACTGTTTGAGATTACCTAAGTACGTCTTAGTACGTCAGGACAGCCTATTTACTCTTTATTATCTCAATTCCATTGAGGTCAACATTAAGGGTATCGTCTAGGCTGAATTGGCGTGTATTTTGTAGGGTTTATGCAATTTGAGCTTACAATCGTAGATTAGTCTAGTGGATTTTGTTTTATTTTCTAAACAAATGCTTTTTAAATAAGTTTATTATAAAATACACATTCTTTCTATATATTTCGAGAGTCAATTACGATATAATGAAGATAGAAAGGAAAACCGCTGGCCCTATATTAAGATAATACGTTTTCGGTTCCTTCATAACAAATTTATGAACGAAATGGCATTTACGTGACACATTAAGTGATTCTTCGTCTCCTTTTATAGAATAAAGGTAACATCGAATATGGTATCGAATAAAGTTGCCGTGAATTTTGCTCATTAATTTTGGTTATCTAAGTATCTTATATATATTAAAAGATTTTTATGATGTAATTTAGAGAATTTTCTTGGAATGATTTTGCGTTTTTATTTAACATACAAGGCTTTTTAAATAATCTTATGTATTTTATTAATCAGTAAGTGTAATAACCGAATAACGAGGAAACCTTGATTATTTTTTAAATACTGATGACCGGTCACGTACAAAGCATAATTGCCGAAGCCCAAGATATATAAGTATATAAAAAACGTGTACAGATTAGCGGTTTTCATCATATTGCTCATATAGTGAAAGAGAACCTAGTGGCAAAACACATGTTCTCCACATTCTACCCGAATTCGAGACAGTGGCGGAACTGAAAAATTAAATATTGTATTGGAAAAAAAAGAAGAAAGAAGTCCCGCTGAGTTTCTTGCGCCGGTTCTTCTCAGGTCTGCGGCATTAACTTTAGTGAGCCGGTGGTAAATTGTTTGACGTTCAAAAAATGAGGCATGTAACTTCTTATTTTGAATAACATAATAAATATAATGATTCCCCCAAATAGTAATCGAACTCACAACAACAGTGCTTACAGTCAAACTTTGTCACATTGTGCAACGATTACCTAAAATTAATAACGACAGGAGAATGACAAAGTGTGTGCTGTGGCGCTCAATTAAATGTATGTAGACCACAAATCTTAACATTTAAATATACCTAATGTCTAAGAATAAATAATAACAGTGCTTCAATGAATGTCTGGTAGTCTCAGCAAATCTTTTAACGTAAAATTTTTGATCTATATAGATCACAATTTTTTTTGTATATATATACAAAAAAAATTGTACATGGAAGATATATGAAAAAAAAATAATTAGGGGCATTTATCAATGTAATTGAACCCAAAAAATATATTTTTAATTTTCTTTTCTGTTTGTCTGCGCGGTTGTGTGCGCTAATCTGAGACGGAAACAGACAGAAACGGCTTACCCGATATAAATGCAGTTTTGGCTATTGTATTTTGGCATACATTTCCTTTAACATTTAGAGTTTATTTTATTTTAATTGGTTCATAAGTAAAAAAGTTACAACAATATAAATTATAAATTTAAGCAACGTTTGAGATTTAAGTAAGAACGAAGGCGGACGCAAAAACAAAATAGTTTAGTCGTGTAGCTTATGCCACTAGTGGTTCTATAATAATGTTTTAAAAATAAAAATGGAGTTTTGTCCTAAAAAGAATATTAATTATAGTAGAAGCGCATCTCAAAATCTTACGTTTTATGGGCAAAATTATAAAAATACAGCCTTCTATATAACAGTAGATACTAGATAGTACCGTCGTTGCAGTGTCCTATTTCTGAGCTTATTCACAATAGAAGGGATAATTATTCCTTTTGTGTCTCAGTTCGTTTTAATTAACGTAAAAAAACTTTTCGTTCCTATTCCTAGCATATTTCTAATAATTAAGAAAATCTTTTACTTTTGAATAAAACTATTTTAACTAGATGAATCGCATATATCTTGGTATTCAAAAATACATTTTAGAAAACCCGACGTTTTCGAACACTTCAGTATTCCGTGGTCACAAATAAACCAACTTGCTTAACAAAAAATATACAATTAAAAAAATCATTTTTAGAAAACGTATCAAACTAAAATAAATTGTAATAAAGGATATAAGAGTTTAGACGCAGCCGGGTGTAGAACGCATGGCTAAGCAGTCAGAGCGCTTGGACGGTTTAAAAGAGGCGCGGGTTTGAATTTTTAAATATATATTTTTTCAAATTTCATGCTATATTGTAAGTTACTTTTAATATAAAATAAACTTAATATTAAACTTTTAATCCGGTGGAAGAGTTATATTAAAACAGTGATTATATAATGTAAATGTTACCAAATTTAAGAACCCATATTTTCTTTGACTACACAATATTTGGTATGTGTTTTATAAATTAAAATTTTCATAGTAATCTATTTAGTTATTTTAAATATATTAAAATAATAATAAGAAGAATGCCTAAAACAGTATAACTTGAAACGGCCTGTACCATGAGGTACCTTGGGCCCCCATCTTAGGCCCCGAATGGCATAGACTCTTGTCTGCTGTTCTAATTTCAAAAAAAAATATTGTATAATATTTTATACGTTTTCTAAATATGTTTTTCAATTCCCTAAGTGCGTGAATAACACTTTAAAAATATTAGAAATCTGGAATGATCATAGTTTAATTATTTTCAATTCTCCGCTCTGCTGAACAAGACAAAGCACAGCGTTGAGTTCACCTCAACACGCAAATTTTAATAAATAAAATCATATAAAAAAATAACAATATAAAGGCATTTATATATTTTATACAATTTTATATAGCTACATATACTTAACTTCACATCAGACAATAAAGTGAATGAAATAAGCAACGCTAAGGCCTCTATAATGGGCGTATCCTAATTGCAAACAGCCAGCAAGCATGTAATTGCTCTGACCTCTGACCCCATTTGTTATACTGAGATATTACAGTACAGGATTAGTTAAGTATTTAATTTTAATATACAGATGAAGATATTTAATCTACCTACAACTGTAAGTGATTATTTTCTCGCTTTTTGCACACGTTACGCTTCACATTAAGTTTTTTTGTTTTGCGCTCATAATAAGTATTATATATATATATATATATATATATATATATATTTAAATAATTGACGTCTGTAGCGCTGTATTATAGCATCATCCTTATTCTTTTATCGTTAAAATAATACAGGGGAGCATATGACAATTTTCAACAAGATTCTATACAAAATAAACTTATAAAAATATAATAAAACAAAACAAAAAGGAGCAAAGAAAAATAAAAATACAAACATGATCATATATAAACTAATTACTCATTAAAAGTTGTGAAGTAAACTACAATGTATATTAACACATTTAAAATAAATAAATAAAATTGTATATAATAATTGTTTACAGAGAGGACAAAAAAGAATAATTACATAATGAGAACAAAGTATGCATGTAATAAAAACGAGGCTAGCTGTTGTTTTTTAATTTTAATATATATTTCGTTAATTTCCGTTTCAAAGTCAAAAACGAGCAGCAAGTTGTCTGCCTCAGTGGAAGAGGCAGGTCGTTCCACACTTTCGATGCCGCGAATTTAAAACTTCCTCTAAAACCCTCAGTTCTATGTTTTGGAAGAGCAAGTTGTAAAAGTTCTGTACTTATATTGTGTTTACTATGAGTTTCGGACATCAATATTAATTTTTTATACAAATATTCCGGTCTCCTTGTTCTAATTATTTTCCAAACAAGGCATGATAAATGGAGAGTTCTCCTATCCTTCATTCTCAAAATCGATTTATCCAACAAATAGGGAGCAACGCAACTATACTTCGGAATATCGAATCAGAAACGTGCACACGCGTTCTGTACTCGCTGGATGGCGCGTTCAGTTTTCTTAAATAAACGTGGACCATAAATAGTATCAGTTTGTAAAATTATTTAGCACCAGAGCTTCAATTAAAGTAACTCTTACCTTCTCGGATAAGTATTCAATACTTGAATGGCATGAATGGCAGAGTTCATATGCTCGGTATACCTTAATTCACTGTCGATTAAGATACCCAAATACGTGCAATTTCTAACTTACGATTTAAAAATTAGCGAATTTATATATATATACATTTGCATATATACTATAATAGTCAATTATTATACTTAAATTGGCACAGTTTCTCGTCTTTGTATAGCAGAGAAAAAAATACCTATACATATATTTTTTAAGTGTTAATGCACTTAGGACGTTGAAAAAGACATATTTAGAAAACGTATAAAATTTGAACGCAGCATACGTTTTCTAAATATATCTATACATATATATAGTAAAAATGTAACTGATCGCTGTCTGTACATGGAAGAAATATTACAAAAATATGATTGAATATAATAGAACCACAAACAATGATTTTTCATTTTCTTTACTGTTTATTTGTGCACGTTAATCTTGCACGGGCGAAAAAGCGTAATAGTTTAATCATGCAGCTTACGCAGATTATAAATAAAAATCATGATTTAAGGAATGTTGTAAAATATTTCTAATGTCTTTAATAACATGCCATATTTCAAATGCGTTAATTAACAATGTGTAAGCAAAAACATTTTTAGAAAACATATAAAAATTTAACACAGCGGATTTCGAACCCGCGCCACTTGATCCGTCCAAGCACTCCCAACCGCAAAGCCAGCGTGCTCCCACATTCACACGTTGAAATTCTTATACGCTTATTACAACTTATTTCTGTTGTTAGAATCTCTGTAGAGAGCTTTTTACAAATTTCTGCTACCCAAAGATTATTCTACGAACAATCGTTTTGCAAGAGAGAATGCTATTTATTAAATATTTTTAACATTTTCAAAGTGTTATTCACACACTTAACACAGTAAAAACATTTAAAAAAAACGTATAAAATATTTCATACGTTTTCTATATATGATTTTCTTTTTTCCTAAGCGTATGAAGAACACTTAAAAATGTTAAAAATGTGTAAGTATTTTCTTATCAGCTTTACGTTTTATCTAGGTTTCAAGGAAAACTTAGTGTCAAGACACTCCGTTATCGCCTTCCCGCACGCTTTCGAGACATTACGTGTTGAGTGGCGCCACTCAACGCCGCGCTTTTTCATACCACAACAGCGAAGTATAAGTTAATTATATTTTAACTATCTACTTAACAACTCTTAGAGCTCCATATATATATAATTATAAAGACAGCACGTGTAATTTTACGCTATATTGAGTGACATTTACTTGACCTATGACCTTTAAAGGTAAAAATATATTATATTACCTATTTTGCATTTTCTTATATACCTTCTTGAACTAACTGACCTTTTTAAAAGCATCAGTGATGGGAGTATAATGAAATAAACTAAACATAATCATAATAATGATTATTTTTTAACTATTTCATGAGACACTTTTTAAAGGATTATACACACACTTAGTAAATCGAAATACATGTTTAGAAAACATACAAAATTTTAAAGCAGCGGGTTTCGAACCCGCGCTTCTTGGGAACCGTCCAAGTGCTCTGACCGCCAGAAGCCATGTGCTCTACATCCGGCTACTTCAAAATTATTATACGATTATTACAGCTTATTTTTTCATATCAAATAACAAGAATATTAAAAGTAAGATAAACATTATATAATATGTTATTGTATCTATAAATAGCCTATTTGAATAAAGAATAAATTTGATATTGATTTTGTAATAACTACTAAAGTAGGTCAAAAAGCCAACGCATTCTAATACGAGTATATATTTTGAATACTATAAAGATTTTAACACAATATTTTTATTTTCAATAAGATATACATCTACAGGATTGCCATACGTATATATAAAATGTACATATGTGAAGAATTCAGAGTACTTGTATAGAAACATAAACCACTCTTTGTTTGAAAAGAAAATGCTTCTTGTTACGAAAATAATGCGGACGGAAGTGTATGAAAGTTTATATAGAGAAAAGGTAATATTTTATTAAAAACAATAATTATTAAAACAGAAAAACTATAAATTAACAAAATCTTCTGACTGTATACGCCATGGTTGTAGTTTCAATTCCCACTCGAAGGAAAGATTAGGCATGGTCTTAGCGTTGCTATGGGAACGCGTATATAAAACGTCAAAGTTCTAGTAAATGTTAAGTATCAATGCCATGTTTTTAACATTTTTTAAAGTATTATTCATACACTTACTAAACTGAAAAACATATTTTTAGAAAACGTACAAAAATTGTAATATTTGAAACTTAGTTTTCAATTCGCGCCTTATGGAAACCGTCCAAGAAGCGCGGGTTCAAATCCCACTGAGTTCAAACTTTTATACGTTTTCTAAAAATATGTTTATCAATGTTATCTTTGTGTCCATGAGATGTGCATTTCTTAATACGATAGTATGAAGTTCCAATAACTTTCAGTGGAATATTTATATCTGGTAAACTGATCAAGCCAAGTGTAACCCATTTTGGCATCCAGCCCGCAAAATAGCGAAAACTAGTAAAATGTTGTGTTAAATAGTATTTTTTTTTTAATCTTTACTGATTTGACTACTACAGGTATTTTCGTTTGAAATCCGTAACTTGAAACTATTATTAAGTTATCATTAAGTCCTTATAACCGCAAAATGCGAAGGGTGCGTGCGTTAATGCGGAATGTAGAGGCACAAATTTGAACATAACAAATTTTTGAAGTGCTAGTTAACAATAGTTTATCTAAAAATGATATAAATGCATACATATATGTATATATTTTAAGTACTCACGGTATTATTGATGGGGGTCTAGGTAAAGAGCCTCCTCGGCTAACTGACGCGATTTGGTCCACATTATAATTTTGGGGCCAACCCGCGTTATCTTCTATTACCGATCTGGAAAATAAAAAAGATTATAATTCTTAAAAATAAGGTTATAATTAATAATAACTAATAAAATTATAAACATTATATATAAACATACTTAAGTAAAACTAAAATTATACTTTCAACCCGCTACCTTCGCATAAAAACGTGACGGGTAACGTGTGCCGATTAACGTAGTCCATTGTTTCAACGACCAAAAGCTTTACTTTAAAATATTTAAAACAGATACGACTCTTTAACTTAAAACTTAATGTAAAATTGAAATATCTGTAGAAATATCAATTTTTATTTCCGCCGGCAAGTTTCATTTCCGCTTGGGAAATCACAGCCAACGAGAACTGTTTAATTACGGCTTAAAGCACTAAGTCTATATAAATAAAATTATATAGACTTCCGTTAGTTCGAGGTTGAGTAAAAATAATAGATGAATTCCGAAAAATATTGTTATTTACAGCTATAAATAATCTGTAGTGGCAATGTCATACAGCTGAACATAATAAATCACGTACTGTGGCCACTCCATCCGGGTGAAGTCTTCATCCTCTGGCATCCAGGTATACCTCTTGGGGTCAGGCTGGCTGCACACGGAGCGAGGCCGCCTGCGAAAGTACGAGCATTCCAGGTCTGCATCGTATGCACACACCTCAGGCGGTGCGGGGCTTGGTTGACCAAACCTTAAAATATATAGTTTTTAGAAAGATATTTACACATTGTTAATCAATAATATTGTTTAATATGTATTGTTAATGTGTTCAGATGAAATTTAGAGGTATAAAAGCAGCTGCACGTTTCTAACATCTTTTAGGCGAGTAGACGAAGAAAACCTAGTTATGTATGTAAATGTCTTTATAAAATAATGGATTAGACGAAATGTGAAACTCTTTGGGTCCCATTATCCCCCGCCTCGTAATATATCAAAATCGGCGGAATATTTGTATAATAAGTGATTATTAGAAGGCTACTCTTTGAAAGATACGAAAGATTCGTAAAGTTAAAATAAATTAGATGTCGTTAACAGATGATAAAAAATTATTCTAGTACTAATTTCCCCTGGATTTAAATCTAGAATTCTAAGAATCACTATAATACATACATATCTACTACACAATTAACTAACTGAAATATACAGCTAAAGAAACTTTTTCATATAAAGTCTTCCAATAAAAAGAAACCGTATACCGCAATTACAGAACTTTTGTTAAGCACGTGACAGTGAAAAGAACGCTCTATGGATGTCACTTGTCAAGCCATCACATTGTCACTTAAGGAGGTTGCGACGGAAATATCTTAAGTTTTTATAAAGCTTATATAGCTTATATATGTAATTTAAAGTAGGTAATGTATTGTTTTTTCTAATAAATATATACTTTTTTTATTTATGAAATATAAATTGTTATTTGCAAGTATTATATAAAAACTCAACTTCACTTCACGACACTTACACAATTGGAGGACAAGTCAAATGACTGGAATTTCTTAAACAAATTTTATTCCTTAAAATCATTAAATGTGTAAATTGATTCAAATTGTATGGCTTCTTTATTAACTACCTCGTTAAATTAAACATTCTTACATTAGTTAGGTCTTTCTACTGTTTGTACTTTATTTCTAGTAATAAATTACTTAAATATGATTTTATTATATACTAGAAAGGCTATCATAATAATGTAATGATGGGATAGCGCCTAACAGTACAGGTGATAGTTGTGGGTTCGATCCTGACTTCAGTCACTATTATGTAGCGGTAAACGGTATGTCTCAAAATTGGGCTTAATGTGTAGAATATTGTCTCAACACATAAGAAATCTAAGCCTAGAATTTTTTACATATACATTACTTTACTTGATGTAATTTATATCTACGCTATAATTTTATGACACAAATAAATATATAAATTAAGTCAATACGAATGGCCATAGCATTGTTTTTTCTATGTACCTGTTACTAGCTAGGCACTGCATGAAACGGGCAATGTATTTAAATAATTTTGATAAAAACAATAAACAAAGTCAAAACATTCTGTTCTCGATTTTCCACCCAAATGCGAGACATAGCGTTGAGTGGCAAAACTCATACACATAGAAGCGGAGAAATAACAGTAATTGAAATAAAATCGTTCCCTCATCAGTGGGAATCGAAATAACAAGTATCGCATTTACAATCAGACGCTATCACACTGCACGATGGCTTTTAAAGCCTTATTAAATTGATTGCAATTGTTAAATGAATTATTTTCTTAATTAACTCGCTGTATAGAAAAATGAATTATTGTTTTCCTTATAATAAATAGGTTAATTGTAAATTTTCTATAAAAATTATTGCTTTTTTATAAATGAATATATCAGTACATATACTAGGCTATACTAACATGTTTCGAACGGCTATTTCATCTATGAACATTCAAGGACGATATTTAATTAACAAATGTAGGTTATATTAATTTTGTCTTGATGTTATTATAAAGTGTACGATCATATTAATATTATAAGTTCTATGTGCTTAGACTTGACTTACAACATAATAATGTTATGAAACTTTGATTTATTGGGCGTTTTTGGAAGCAAAATTATTTCTGAAATTTGTTAAGTTACAAGTAGTTTTTAGTAGACATTATATTTAAAACGAAAAGAAAATGTACATCTAATAAAAATGTTCTTGTTCGATGTCTGTACATGGAAGATATTTGAAAAAAGTATTTTGGGGGCATTTACCAATAATTTGAAACCTAAATAATAATTTTTTATTTTCATTTCTGTTTGCCTGTGCTTGTGCGTTTCTGTTTGTGCACGCTAATCTTAGAAATAGCTTAACGGATTTAATTGCAATTTAGACTCAATAGTCTATTATTTTGGTAAATTTCCTGTAACACTTAATATTTATTTAATTTCAATCAGTTCATAAATAAAAAAGTTACAAGCATTTAAATTATAAATTTAAGCAAAGTTAGTGATTTAAGTGAGACCACGGGCGCGCGAAAAAACTAAATAGTTTAGTCGTGTCGTTTGCGCAGGCGGAGCCGCGAGAGGTCGTAGTAAAATATATATCTATATCGAACAATGTTTTCGAAAACATATATAAATTAACATTGCAGGATACGAACGCGCGCCTCTTGGTAACCTCCCAAAACGCTAAAAACGCGAATTCCGCTTTATACTACTTACATTAGTTGTTACCTAAAATCTTTTTTTATTCTAATTTGAATATTAAAGCGTTACTTACATACTTTGTACTATTACATACAATTTCTTTTTAGAGTTTTTTTCTCATTAAATAGGAGAGGTTTAGAGTATTGACTCTGGTTAACACTACTTGGTACTTTGATACTAATGTACTAAATTTACTAAATGTACTTCATTCAATAATTACTTTTTTAATAATATGCCAGTCATGTGCCAGCTTGCTTTGAGGATTACAATTCCATAACATCTATGAAAGTAGTTTTTATAATATATACATAATTACATGTATAAATTAAAAATTTCCGTTACTCGCTGAAATTGGGGAGAAGGAAAGAAAGAGGATTTCGCGAATGGAGTCGAAATATTTTGACGAAACATTTCCATTTTGCAGTAGTTCAACAAAACAAAATTAGCGACAACTTAAGTAAAACGGTATATATATCGTTGTTAGGCCATACCCTAATATCATGTGGATGAACTCGTGGTTAGTCAAAGTTTAAAAGTTCCAACATACCTGGGATACCGCTGTATGGGCGCATAATCGGTGTTAAGATTCTCATCCGAGGGCACTCGACGACGGACACAGACGGACAGAAATGATGTTCTGCAAAGCAATATTATTGTTAATGTTCTTCTATTAATAGTTTAAGATAATTCATGAAGGTACATTTGTCTTAAAATATATAACTAAAACAAAATAATTTCATTAAATCAATACTGGCTTGCTTTACGGTATTAAAGATTTAAAAAAATATATTTAATATATTTCAATGGATCACTATAGCAAACATTCCTTGTCCATAAAAAAATTAACTTTGCCGAATTTTATCGTGGCGCAGTGGGACCTCGTCTGACTATAAACGCGATTGCTTGCAGGTGCGATCCTATTCTAAAATTCTATCTAAATTATTTTCATGTCTCCATTCTGATAACAAGACAAAGTGTGGCGTTGAGTTCCGCTATTCAAAACGCAATGTTTCAATGCTGGGTGGAGAGTGGAGAACGGAGTGTATTGACACTACCTTCTCTCTTTATACCCTGCTATGCGAGAACAGCGAGACCCTGTAAAAGAAACTTTTTTTTTCATAACTTTCATAAAAAAGAGGTGTACATCTTTTCCTTCCTCCTTTAGATTTTCACATAATTACGATATAATAAATATCAATTCGAGAGAAATTCAGACAAGCGAATGTAAACTTGCTTTTGTAAGTGTATGACATTTCACAAATGAGCGACGGCGGTATGATGAGAATATTTTACGTTGATTAGAATGGTTGGACAGTGCGGCGTTGGATTACGCCATTCAACACAGAAATCACAAAGGTGAAATGTATTGAACAATGTGAAAATTATTTGTAGAATAAACAAATTTGTGAAGCATGTCGGTAGATAACCAATAGCTACATATAAGTAGGTGTCTTGGAAACTGTTGAATAAATCAAGTTGACATCAGAAAATAAGTTACTCTGGTATAGGGAAATAATAAATAATGAACTATTTTGCCATTAAGTTATTTTTGCTTATGGCACAAAAAACGAAATAAAAAATCTAATAATAATAATATTTTGTAAAAGTATGTACTGAATACTTGAAAATTTACATAAACCTTTGAACTAGCGAAAGTTATTTAAGTAGAATCACTTGCAAAATGTTTAAATTTTAGAATTCGCAGCTATTCGTAGCTCTTGCTCATCGAATATCGATCATTATTCCCAACAGATTACATACAAGATGTACAAATGTTAGAGTATGCACTAGAGATCTAATATTACTGAATTTTGACCTGTAATTTTATCTAGAAATAGCTATATTCAACGTTAGGTTAAATTCAGGTACAATGTAAGCTCTGCATTTGCTCTTTATATTCACATAAAATGAATTATATCACTTTTGGCTTAAACTATCTCACTTTTATGTCTGTATGAAAGCGTATCAATTTGAATAATATGACGTTATGAATCGTAAAAGGTGAAGCTATAAAAGATAAGCTTCTTGCATGGAATGGGCATGTAGTCATATATTTATAGATTTGTTACCTGAGGTTTTGTTTCTATGATAGTTCAAGATAATTTCTTTCACTTTACAGTTTATATAAAGCATTAACAACTAATATAAAGTTAAAACAAGGATTAATTCTTAGAGCATCTCAAAATTCTTTGTACTTTGACGAAGACACAAAAGTTGTTAATGTAAAATTATTAATAATGAAAATAAAGTTATATACGTAATCTAAATCACCCTTTTTCCGCACGCTGTCGGCAAAGAAAACCTGGTGTCAAACAATTCGTTCTTTGTTTCTTGGCGACATTTAATTCCTTGCGTGTTAAATGGCTAAGCTTAAACGGACAATATATGACAATAATTCAAATTAATAATTCCTCTGAGTGGAAATTGAACCCACAGCCATCACGTTTATAGTCAGACGTCGCCCCATTACGCCATGTTGCGTCACAAATAGCTCGACATTACCATTAATAAAATTTAATGTCAAAAGCAATATTTCATAGATTTTAATCAACTGTAATACTTAAGGAAGTAAAGCGACTTAATAAATTTGACTATCACTCGCACCCTCGAAGTCTAATTCCATTATGGAGGGACAGAATAATAAAACATACAATTTGTTACCTTAAAGCCTCCCCGAGACCGCTCATTGAGAAAATCTACTTAGAGGTCAGATATATACGTTTTAGGGTATTTTTTTCTTTAATTAACAAAACGATATATTTAGCCAATGTTTCGTTTTATATTTAATTTGCTTGTACACAATTAATAGACTTAAGACTTGGAAAATATAAATAGGGTTTTTTGTTTGAATTGTCACATTACTTTTACCTGTACTTTTTGCTCGTTTCTTTTATTTCAGCAGGCAGAGAGGACCTATTGGCAAGTCACTCCATTGTCCATTTTCCGCCAAAATTGCATAAAAATGGCAGAACTCTACAGCGCGCTTTGCCTTGCCAGAGCGAAAAAAATCGTAATGATTTAAATTTAATCATTTCCCTAATTGGGAATCGAATCTACAAAGAATCGTGTTTTCAATGAGACGCTATCGCACTACGCCACTGGAGCTTCTACCCATATATTTATAGTTATTAATAGTTATTAGTACTGGTACTACAAACATGCAACACATTTATTGTTTGAGTTATATTATGTAATATTTTATCTACTACACTGAAGTTTCATCAACTTTTAATATTGAAATAACAACGTAGTATGTCGAGAAAATGTAATTAAGTTTAAAATTGATAATATTGTTGGTATAATATTACATAGGTAAAATATGGTTAGGTTGTCATGTCACAAAAGACAAATTAATATTAATAAACGTTACTTTTCTCGCATAGCTACTATCTACTATCGCCAAATTTGGAGACATTGAGAGTTTAGTGGCTGATTTTAAATATGACAATTCTCTGAGTAGGAATTGAACTCACAACCATTGCGGTTACAGTCAAACAATACCCACTGTGCTACAACGGCCAGGTGAAAAAATTGTATCTATTTGAATTCTAGTCTACAAATCTAAGACAGAAAAGAGAGATATAAATAAGAGATGATAAATATGACGTCTGAGATATTGTACAATAAAACTGATAAACCTACAGAACTTAACCTCATTCAGAATTTAAGACTGACTGACGGTGACTGATCGAATATGATAAAGGCCAACTAAAACTTTATTCGGATAGCTAGATATAGCAAAATATTATTTAATCTAATACATTAGACAAAACTAGTAACTTATTAATATTGAATGTGAAAATAAAAATCACTACTAGAAACATATTTTGTTAACGTTTTTAGAAAACGAATAAAAATGTTGAACGCATCGAGAATCAAACCCGCGCCTCATGAAACCGTCCAAGCGCTCATACTTATAAGTTATTAAAGCCAATGTATGTTTCACGTGTCATTTAGTAAAAATTAATATTTGTAATCAAAGCAATAATATAGACTAAAATATTTTTACAGTTTTAATAGAATATCTATCAAGCTAATGACATAAAGTTCTGTTAAATTGTGTTTCTATATTGGATGAACCGTTAAAATAATTAAATGAAAATAATTAAGATCGTATTACCAAAACAATGAGGCGATCTGCGTTACATACTACTTCAATACGGCTTCCTTTGGAAACAGTAACTATTATAAAGTTAAATTGACTAGGTAATAGATAAAACAAGACAAAATACAGTAGCGATGCCAGTTGAAAACTATTTAATTCGACCCCATCTCCTATCTCGTTCTCGATGGTCCCATCCATCACTGCTGAACAAATAAAACGTGTTGTCTGAATAGAAACGATTTATTGCTAACTAGAGTCTAATAATTTTCATCTCCACCGTCTAAAACTGGAGAGCGGACTGGGCCTGAATATCTTATGCATGAATGGATCGTTCATGCCCCTCATGAGGATATCAAAATTGAAAGGACGAGGCTCCCAATAACATTGTATCCGTATCTTTTTATCACGTAAGATTAATACATATTTCATAATCAAAATACATATTTTGTTGAAATCCATAGGAAGCGATATGTTATAAAAATACTTTAAGTGAAATGTTTTTATTCAGGGAATTGGGAAATACTTTGTAATACTAACATGTGTAATATAAAGTATATATTTGATACAGAATATGTTTTTATATAAGTCACTATGTAGAAGTTTTGAATTCTCAGATTATTCTGTTACGCATAAAATTCATCTTTTTGACTTTTAAATTGGCTTTTTAAACTTTAAATTATTTCTAACTGCTAAAAATAAAAATAAGTTGTAATAAGCGTATAAAAATTTCAACGTAGTCGGTGTAGAACGCATGGCTTAGCGCTTGGACGGTTTCAAAGAGGCACGGGTTAAAATCCCGTTGCGTTCAAATTTTTATACGTTTTCTAAAAAGATGTTTTTCAATTTCCTATATGTGTGAATAACACTTTAAAATGCTAAAAGTATTGATTTTTTTTGGCTTTTAAATTCATCATATTCAATACTTATCATACTTTGAAAATCAAAGGAATTAACTTGATACTAAAAAACTGAATTTGATGCGTATACAAATGAATTTGGATAGAAATGAAAATGAAATTAAATACAAAAAGTACAACTTGCAGCTTTTTATTCTGGTTATTTCATATTGTTTTACTAAAATGAACGGTATGAAATGTCATTTATGTAGCATTTATTTTACTATAAAGATAATAGAAAAATTGCGAAGCAACCTTTCATATGAACCCATGGACCTTTGTTACACTTGGGCAATAGCCTGGTTCCGTTAATCAACATGATTTTTTAAAAGATGTCGATGTCTTTAAATCACAGTCTATTATAGCTAAAGCGTAAATTATTTAAGTTACAAAGTTTGCTTATAACTTATTTAAGTTACAAAGTTTGCTTTGTACAAAATTAAATTTATTTATGAAGAATATTATGGAAAGCAATTTCGTACAGGATTAATACGCTTAATTTAGTTCTGTCAACTCATAATACAAGCACCGAGGGAATCAATCATGTTATTTAATTTAACGTTCAATGGATTAGACGCTTGAATTCTTCTATAGGATAAATGTGGGCTTAATTTCTGTATATAATAGATATATCGTATGCGTCAATCATTTTGATTTGTATTATCCATGTCATAAATGTCGCAGGACAGGCAGAGATATCGTCTTGACAGTCGGTTCTCCACTTTTATCTGAATTAAAGGGCATGTTGGGTGGTAGAACTCCTTGTGATGCCTATACTTATAAAATAAATTGTATGATTCACTGAATGATGGATTTATCATTACATAACATCACTATCATCGGGTGTACACTAATGTGGCTCGACCTTCAACCGACCTTAGGGATTCTTTTGTGAAGAAGACATCCATCATAAAGAAAGATTTTTGGAAATTCAACTCCTAAGGTGAAATAGGGGTTGAAAGTTCGTATGAAAGTCAGTTTTCATGTTAAAGACAGCACTTTATTTGTAGACTTATGATTAATTATTAGTATTAAACTATTATAGTGATTATGGAAATTTTACCCCCAAGGGGACGAAATAAGAAAACCGGGAAACATGAAATTCATTAAGCGGCTGTGGAAATTCTACGTTTGAATATATGTCCAACGTGTATTTGTCACATTTAAAAATAATAAATTTTTATTAAGGCTTATTATAATATATATTGAATAAATAAGTGATCCAGAGTCTAAGAAAAAAAATCCAGGGTTCTATATATTTCTATGAAGTTTCTTCGTGAGCGAACTCATCGTGCAGTCTGTTGGTTCAGTCTGGTGGTGGAGTCAAGTCTAACCACAAATGTGGTATACAAATTGATACTAAAGTAACGTGTGTAATATTTCGAATTAGACAGGTACATTATTTTAAAACCTTTAGTAAATATAAACTGTATTCTATGCAAGCAAAGCCATAGGCAATGTATTCATATATCTGAAACATGTAAAGAGTGGATAACAAGTCTTTTTACACGACCTCATGAAGTTCTGGGTCGGCCTGATCATGGTTAATGTATTGTTGTATCTGTTTCTTCGAAGTTTCAAAAGTCGATAGAGCTTTATTTTTTTACCGTATGTTGTAATGAGAGCGAACATCCGCTCTAGTTAATAGAATCTAAGTAACAAGGATCACATATAAACGATGTAATTTTTTTAAAATAATATCTAATCTCGAAGTCAAACGCCACAGTTAAAACTATGCATGTAATGTTCACATGAAAAAGAAAGAAACACTATGTGAAGAAAACCATTTTATTCGTCAATCTCATTATATTTCAAAGCATCCATCTAATACCATTATAGTAGGTATGTTAAAGTAATATTAGTAATAGCTGTATCTACATATTGACCCTACTAAATAATTTATAGGATAACATATATCTAAATTATTTTTTTATATTATTGCTTTACGTAAGCTTTCAATAAATAAAATATCAAAGACTTGGAATAAAGTCATAAAATATATTTGTGAAGCATTTGTCAGTACTTTAGTAATTACTTTGGAAACTAAAATAATTAATTTTATGATGAACCGCTTATAATATATTTTTAATATAGCTATATAATTAAAATAATTATCAGTATTATATATTTAACGACGATCTGTTTGATTGTCTTATCAAGATTTCAAGTATTCCTCGAATTTTCGAAATTTTTCAATTGTTATTTAAGTAAATTAAAATAATAAATACCAGACGTATTTAAAAATGGAAAATTTCGTTACCTGTTGGCTCTCGAACATGGGCTCTCAATGTGGTACTGTGAAAGACATCCGAGGAATCGGTCCTTCTTGGACTTTTCCAGTTCCAGCAAGTCCAGTTGTTTGTTGTTGATACAGTATTGCTCTCGGAACTCCTGTGATAAAAGAAAAATATATTCCATAAAATAATGTGTCGCGTCACGTAAAGTCTATTGAACACCATTTTTTTTTTAAAACTTAATAAACTTTGAACGCAGCGAGATTCGAACCTCTTCCTTTACCTATATTATGCAGATAGTCACTTAAAACAAATTAATTGAAAAGTGACGTCGTTACATACACAATATGCATGCATTAGTATAACCAAAATATTTATTTTTATTTTATACAGTCCTGCAATTTATCTCGTTTTTGGAAAAAATGTGTGATGGGAAGCAGAACTCCAATTCGCTCATAATTTTATAAAAACATTGACATATTTAATAAACATATGTATGTAAATAAAAAATTCCCAGGCTATATGAACTTACAACTATCTTGCTGAATTACAGCCGGATACGTAGAACTGCACCATTACATCTTATATAACTTTTTAGACCTATTTTATTTTTTACTTTCATTCTTATAAAGTTATACGATCTCGACATTATCATCACATGATATATCGTACTATCCCTTTTTGGCTTTCTGCACTGTTTATGAGCATCATCCATCAACCCTGTTAGTATAGCCTGATGTAACATACATTACTCTTTGTTGGCGTGATTGAGACTGTTTTCTTATATAGCATTAAATTTAAAAAAATATTAATCTATCATATTACGAATATTCGAAAAAAATATATATTCTTAGTGTCAGTGAATAACATTATTTAATTTTTTGTTATATTTAGTAGATAGAGGTTTAGGAGATCACTTTGATGGTTTATCTTCCTAAGCAGATGAATTTTCTTTTATTGAAAAAAGTAGGCAAACGAGCAAAAACACTTTAACTAAGGAAGGTTTCCTTCGCCCATTTGTGGAGGCCTTGCCACCCTTCAGTGTGAAGGAATCTGTATATCTGACGCATCCGAGTACCTTAAATCGTAGCACCTTAGTGGAAAAAATTTCAGGAGAATCTCATTCCAGAATTCACATGTTCGTGGGAAAAATTACCTTGAGGCACGCACTTTAGTTGCAAACCGTGCGTCTAGGTGGTGCGGATGGTATCTACTGTTATGGAGAGAGGTGTAATGGTACAAGAAGATGGTGGCACCGAATCTAATAACTCCTTGGAGAACCCCCCATTGTATATATGGTAGAATACCGACAGAGAACCAACCCGTTTGATTATGGATTCTTACCCGTCTGTGAGTTTACCAAAAAATAAGGTACATACGTAAAAGAGAAAGAGATATATCGGAGATATCATGTTTTTGTGAATGAAAGATGGCAGATCGGCAACGTTTAATAGTATTGTAGTAGTACTAGATATTTACGTCATTGATATTACTACATTTATAATGACTACGTCACGCGTAACACAGTGTAGGTAAAAATCGTGAAGTGAATATAGTAATCCTGCGCATAAACTACTAATGAAATTAGTTTCACTTTTTGTATATACCCTAGAAATATTATACCCTAAATGTAGTATATCTTAACGTAAGTAAAGCAAGTCGATTGTTCGTAGAATAATCTTTGGGTAGCAGAAATTTGTAAAAAATCACTCTACAGAGATCCTAACTACAAAAATAACTTGTAATAAACGTATTAGAATTTCGACGCAGCTAAATGTAGAACGTATGGCCTAGCGGTCAAAGCGGTTGGACGGTTTCTGTATAGTTCAGTCACAACTCAAAATCTTGATTCTGTAAATCTTTGTAGTTTAATTATAATCTTTTTTAATATTTATATATTAAAAAAATACAAGCAGCAAAATACAGCAGTGTATTTTCACATCGTAAATCAGGAGCGCCTTGCATTTAAACTAATCTCCTTATAAACTAGTTTATTTAGGTTCTAATGTATAATATAAACATTGTGTAAAGAATAAAATGAATTGCTGTGTATTAAGTCATCGTGACGAGGTTGGATAATATCTCACGGTGCATTATATGTGGATTTCTGCTTTAAGGAATGATTACATTTAAAATATTTACGTAGGGTTGACCTCCGAGTCTTTTTATTAAATCTTCTCTATCCAACCCATATGATGCCGATAATACTGACAGAAAAATAAAATATAAATGAATTTGACGGCGATTTTTTATTGTAAAATTTTATGATACCCTACCGTATATTGTCCACAGGGAAGAGGAATCTCTTGATGAAAAATCCCAACAACAAAAATAATTTGCAATAAGCGTATAAGAATTCCAACGTAGCTCGACAAGAACGTTAAGCTATACGTTTTTATCATTTACAGCGCTAAGATGTTCACAATTTTATAAGTTTCTAAGTATTTTTCTTATCTAGCTCTTCTGAGCAGAACTGTTTTCCGAGCCTACGGTAGCTTCATGTAGAACTGACAATACTAAAATTTTATATTAACTGATGATTTTAAAGTGATTCTAAAGCAGCCTATTAAGTTCTTAAGAATATTTTGATTCTGAATTGATTGAAGGGTATGTTTAAGGGTACCTGTTTGGAGTACATCGTTGTTTTGCTGGTTGGCCGCTCGTCGGTGGCCCTCTGCCGCTTTCTGCCCGCGTTTTCATCCTCTGATTCGTAGCCCTTCGCTGAATGTGCTATGTCCGCCTGTTTAAGGGAAAGACTGATTATGTGTATATAGTAAACAATATATATGTAAAACAAGATATTAAGATATGGAATTACAATAAGATATTTTATTATCACGTATTTTCTATAATATATTGCATATAAGCAGTGAGAGGGAGTCATATTCCCTTTTCCAGCCGTTCAATATAATATATATATATATAATAATATTTATAATAATTAAACATAATGCAAGCATTTTTTAACATTTTTAAAGTTAGGAAGGAGTCTGGAATTTTGTAAAAATCTGTACAGATATGCTAACAACAAAAATAAGTTGTAATAAGAGTATAAACATTTTCACGAACCCGGATGAAGAAGGTATGGCTTAGCGGTCAGAGTGGTTTACAAGAGGCGTTTAAATCCCGCTGCGTTCAAATTTTAATATGTTTTCGTTAAAATGTTATTGCAAGATGAACTCAATATATTCACATTTTTTTTTAATATAATAAAACGAAGCATTTTGCACAGCAAATTGTCGCCGACATCGCACTGTCTTTGCACCCCTTGTTTACAAAGTTAAGAGAATATAGATTATTATAAGATATTAGAATAATATTTTTAATTATCTTCACCAACTTCACAGCATTGGTGTTAGTTCATTCCAATTTTTACTTTTTGTACTATACATACTTTTAGTAGTATACATTACATATACCCTAGCATTCCCCCCAGTCAAACTAAACCCCAAAATCGTTCAGTCAGTCATAATACGACTATGCCGTATTGGTATTAAATCCTTTATTAAAACAACTGTTACTTTTTAGAATGCTTTAAAAAGTTATTGTCATTTGTTGGAATAAATATTGTAAAAGAGAATGTAGAAGTCAAATTTACAATGTACAAGTAAATGAATCTAAATAGATAATAAAGTAAGACAATAGAACTAAGTCGTTCCCCCGAAGCTACGGACTATAAACAAAGTTTGCTGAACTTTCGTTAATAAGCTAAGTTAAACAGCACTTTGGTGTGACCCAATATTTTATTAGTTTAAATGTTAACTTGCAAATTAAATGATTCTACTTTTTTTTTGATATATTTACTCTGCAGTTACACGCTCTTGTCCCTATGGCAGGGTGTCAGAGAGAACATATTGTCAAGACACTCCGTTCTCAATTTTCACCCGAAATCGAGGCTTTGTCTTAGGTACCAGAGCTGAGAAGTTTAAAATATTTTAAATATATACATTCCCCCGGGTGGGATCGAATCCACTACCAATCGAGTTTACAGGCAGAAATAGAAACACAAGCACGTTAGCTAAAGTAAAGAGTATTTTGTATATAAATCAATACAAAAGTAAAGCCATTGAAATTTTGCATAAAACAATATTTTTATAGCATGAGCCTATTGTTTTTGACAGGACTCGTACAACGTTAAAATACTTTTAGATTATTTTTTGCTTCAAAAGTCCATTTTATTATATAAAATGTTGAACTTTACACCTCATACATATTGATTTTCTTCACACAACATGCAATATCTCGCATTAAGAAGATAAATTAATTAGAGTAACTTATCTTTTACTACTTTATTTTCTTTCTGTACAAAAAAAATACGAAAAAGTTTTATTATATATTGTGACATTTGTTGTTTTTGTTTCAAGTAATTTCACGCGAGTCGTGCTCTCATTTCATTTCCTCGACTATAAACAGGACCTTTGGAATAACAAATAAATTCTTCAAGTTCAAATGAAAAATAAACGAGTCCACAGTCTTGTAATAGGATAATCTTTTTTTCGTTGGAAGTTGAATTAATAAGCTGCGCCGTTAATCTCCGTGAGTTTGTAATGGACTCTCCTTTTAGAGCTTTTATTTAGTTAACAATTAAATTTTTGTGGAATGGCTCCCACTCGGGGAAATGTTTGTATCAATCAATCAATATATAAAACTCTTCCGTTATTTACTGAGTGATTAATAGACAATGCACACCAGAAAGTATTGGATGTAGAGGTCTGAAAGCTTTCTTGGGAAGCTTTACAAAATATAAAGTGATTCGAATTCAATTCGATTCGAAAAAAATATATATTTTGATTTTGATTATAAGAAAATTACCCCAAACATACTACGGTAGCGGGTGAAAAGGATTTGTGATGATTTGCAGTCGAAACTACGACAAATATGGCAAATAAAAATTATAAAAAGTTTATACAAACGCAGTTGCATACGATAACTACCTAAAAATTAAAAAAACAAAATGATTATGCTCCATCATTAGTAAGCGCAATCTCTGTACATGGAAAGAATGATTTTTC
Source organism: Podotricha telesiphe (assembly GCA_038994665.1). Classification (NCBI taxonomy): domain Eukaryota; kingdom Metazoa; phylum Arthropoda; class Insecta; order Lepidoptera; family Nymphalidae; genus Podotricha; species Podotricha telesiphe. Next base: position 36,979 of record JAOYRR010000284.1, on the reverse strand, counting down.
ACTAGCTTCCTCCTGCCCACTCAGTACAGTCGGCAAATTCATAGTAATATTATAAATATAAATACAGTCAAATTGATAATTATAACTCTTCTGTAAAGTGGAAAAACTATATAAAAAATATAATAATAAATAAACCTGGTAATAAAATGTACTTGTATATGTTTTTACAATTATATAACGTTAAAATATGTAATGCATCACCATATATTATAAAACGAATAAACATCCTATGGTGGCCAAGTGAAATAAAAAAACATCCCTTATATAATCCCATATAATAAAAATGTAACTTATCGCTGTCTGTACATGGAAGAAGATAAAATATTATTCGAAACCCAAACAATGATTTTTAATTTTCTATTCTGTTTGTCTGCTTTTTTGTGCACGCTAATCTCAGAAACTGATAACCTATTTTTATGCAATTTTGAATACTGTAGTGTGGTAAACTTTCCTTAACATTTCGTGTTTATTTAATTTCAATCGGTTCATAAATAAAATAGTTACAAACATTTAAATTACAAATTTAAGCAAAGTTTGTGTTTTATGTGATAATTAAATAGTTTAGTCATATGGTTTACGCAGACGAAGCCAGTCCAGAATAAGTCCGCATCTTCCAAGCAGGGGTAAATTTGACGTAACTTCACCGCAATTATAAATCACCACAAAGCCTTTATTTGCGTCTCGTGTTCAATTAACAACATTAAAATTAATTTTCTTACTCCGAGATTACAAAAGACTAATTTTAGTATCGATTATACTAATCTACTGATTATTCATAATAAATCTTAATATAATAGAGGCTAACGTGGCGTAGTGGGATGGAGACTGATTGTAATCGCGATTGGTTGCTGGTTCGATTCCCACAGATGGATATTTCATAATTACATTATTTTCATTTCTCCGATCTGGTGTGCATGACAAAGCGCAGCTTTGTGGTCCGCCACTCAACACTGAAAGTCTCGAATTCAGGCGGAAAGTGGAGAACGGAGTGTCTTGACACTAGGCTCTCTCTAACTACACTGCTATGTGGGAAAAAAAGTTTATTGGCGTATTGGCGAGAAAAAACATAAGTGGCGTTGCTTATATTCCTTTTTTGCATACATTTCTTATATAATTAGAAGGGTAGGCCAAGATAACTTTTCTGCCCATGTTGAGACATTCAGATAGTTCAATTTGACTGGAGACAAAAACCATGCTCCGGTTTTAATAACTAAATCTAACTAAACTAACATAAAGTAGTGTATTTCATATAAATTTCCGTATATTTAGATTAACACCGACAGTATACGGCATTAACTAGATATCTCAAGTTCATCATAGTTATTTTTATTATTTTCTGGAAATTGATTAATTTATAAATATAATTTTATTTACATATATTTAGACAAAAATATAGTAAACTTCAGATAATACTCTCATATGTGCATAAACTCTTCCTCTCTAATATTCATATCATTTGAATGAATTACATGTGAGAAACTTGATGTTCGAGTTCTAGTAGCCTTAATTCATAAGTTCTACAGTAAAGAACGTAAAACTGGTATGAAATTACCAAAACGTGCCTTCTATATATACATTAGAAGTTGCTCAAAGTGCAACAAAACTTTAAGCCTGGCCCTTAAAGAGGTCCACTGTTTAGTTCTGAGAACTAGAACAGTACTTTGCTCTTAGTTTTCGACGATGCGACGATATTAATTAGACTTAAGTAAGAGAAGTTCCTTTGAGGGAAAATTGTGGTCATTAAATCCAAGTGTACTTAGTATATAAGTAATAATAGCAAATTTGGCTTTCTATACTTATAATCATTATTAATATAATTAATAATTATTATTATAATATACAAGTTTATAATGATAAGAGGACGGCGTTTTATTGTAAACGTGTAGTTTCAATTTCCATTCTGGAGACCGATTATAACCTAAATATTTTTCATTCTCCGCTCTAATACCTAGCACCACTCAACACGCAATGTATTGATTTCGGGCTCAAAGTGAAGAAAGGTGTTTGGACACTATGCTCTCTCTGACTGTTATGCGGAAAGCTGTGAAATCGAGTGACTCAAAATTCAATTTTTCATGCGTCCAATTCGGTTTTATTATTAAAAATATAGTGCATGTTTTCAAATTCAGTAAATAAGTTGAATAAACGTATTTGAAACTTAAAAACATTTATTCGATGAGTAAAAACTGAATTTGAAGTTAAAAAATATTGTTGAGCTGAGCTAAGTTTTTATTTGTCGACTAAATCTAACCTCTAACGCTACTTTCTCGTAGACTATTACGAACTACGGACATAGGATAAGGTTTAGTAAACTATGTCTATTTTTTGATAAATTGTGACTTTTTACCTTTACGCTTTTGTCCTAGTGTCAAGATACTTTGTTTTCCATTTTCTGCCAGAAATCAAGACATTGCGTATTAAGTGGCGGTACTCAATGCTGCATTTTGCCGTCTTAGACACGAGAACGAAAAAATTATAACCTATATACCTAACTTTCAACTTGAACAGTTCAAATGTCCCAGCCTTTTCTTTTTAAGATAAAATTACCATAAAGTCTATTTAAGCGACGATTCCAACAAATTCATCAGAAGTTTAATAAAGACTAAAAGCAAACTGAATTTGAATAGAGTCTTCAATCAACGTTCTAAAAAAGATTTGTTATTCTTACCTGTGTGGAAACCGACACGCCTGAGCCGCCCGTTCCGCCACCTGGATGGAAAATAAAACATTTTAAAATTCACATTACACATGGTTACTTTGAATAACGTTTATGATTCCACGTTTAAGCTCGTAAGATTTTCACTCATTAACACGTCATGATGAAATGTGAAACGAATATACTTTCTATTTCAAAATTACTATTTAATGAGACCCGCTTAAAATGGAACGAAAGCTTGAAATTTTTAGTTTGCGTGTAAATTTTGCACTTACAAGTTACCGTCAGAAGCTCAACTGTCAGAAAGGTTATGAAAAAAATAATGAATTCAAATCATAATTTAATAAAACCTAGGAGGACGTCGCGGCGCAGTGCTAGTATCTAACAGTACATGCGATGGTTGTGCTCTCGATCGCCAGTCAGTCTAATGATATACCCAAATTATTTTCAATTTTCCGTTCAGGTGTTGAGCTGCCACTCAACAATCAATGTCTTAAACTGAGGTGGAAAGTGAGAACTAAGTGTCTTTTCGTCTACCCTGCATCGATCTCCTTACCCACCATCTGTCCCGCATAGAGCGGTTAATGACGTGGGCCTGCTTATTTTTGAAATTATTTTCATTTAAATTCATAGAATGAAATGATCCATACTATATACTTAGTCTTGCCATAAATATTGTAACAAAGAATAACATTTATTTTTATTATACATAACATTTATTAGTATTACAGTGCGTTAGTTTAATGCATTAATATACCATTAAAAATACATAAAGCTTATTCGAAGTGGTCTCCATTATCTGCAATACAGTTCTTTAAAGGTTGAGGCCAGTTATCAATAGCAGCACTAAGTATTCTAAGGGGAAATCCTTTACTGCCAATCGTATGGATTGCTTAAGGGACTCCAAATTATCATGACGTTTAGAGCAAGCCTTACTTTCTAAGACTGACCATAAATCATAATAAATATAGCTCAAATAGCTATAGTAAAACTCAAATTCTATAGAAGTAGTTAAAATAAAAATAGTTGTAAAAGTTAAATTTGTTTCACTTAAGTTATTATTATTATTGTTTTATTTCTTTTCTAAATATTTTTTACAAATAAATTTATGAAAATCTCGGCAAACTGAAGTTCTTTTTTTTCCTTGACAAGCTAGAAAACATTACAATTGGAATTTTATCAAAATCGTTTCATATATAGACTAAGTATTTATACTATATTTATTTAGCTTACTCGCAAGATTACAAAAAGGGTAAATTGGAGAATCACCCTATAATAGAACAACTCGTATACCTATGTGAATACTCTGAAAATATATAAGAGACTAGCTTGTGATATAGAAGACTTTAGTTACAACTTGGTAGCCACTAGTTACTTATTATAGATAAGTTCAAGAGCGTCTCACATGAGTTTTGGCGACTAAGCCGATGGAGTGGACTACGAGGAGATTACGTAAGCTTCACTGTTAAAGCTTTTAGAGCTAATGGAATGTTATGGCATGTTCTCATCTAGCGGACCATTGTCTTGATAATGCTGAAATATATATTTTTGGAGAAATAATTTATTACTTTGAAGCGTCACGTTTACTGGCGATACTCGACACCACGCTTTGTCTAAGGTACAAGAGCAGAGAAAAAATATTATATTAAATCATTCACCCGAGTTGAAATCGAACCCACAACCAATCACGGTTACAATTTAACGCAGTCACACAGCGCCACGATTCATAAATCATAATAAGAGAAATATATATATTATGTAATAACTATAAAAAAAAATGTTTAAGTCTGTCTACTTCAAAAATAATGGAAATTTCTCACATTAAAATAGGAAATCAATACAAAACTTCGATACTAAAAGTAAAACATAAAAAAACATGTAATAAATATTTGTAACAACAAAATAATAAAACCCTTTGAACCGAAATTCAGTGACAAACAGAATAATAACAAAATATATTACGCGTAAGAATGTGACATAGACAGTATTCATCAATATAACAAACTAAAGTTGAGCTATCGTGGCTTAGTTGTGAAGTATATTTGATTAATGCAACAGTCGTGGGTTTGATAGCCACTTGGAGGCGTTGAAAACATTTAAAAGTAATACCAGGTTCAAGTTATATATTTTTTTTTGCAAAATAATTTCTATTAAATAAATCTGCTGCTAAATATAGGCTGCTTCTTTTTATTGGTATCTGCTCTGGTACGACGAAAAACTAGGTTCTCTTTACCTACCCATCCTGCTATGCGGGATTAAAAGTGAAGATGAAAAAAAAAATTACTGAACTGAAAGCTATTGAGGTTGTTAACAAAATGTCAGTTTTTTTATATATTTTTCAAGGAAAATGAAAAGTCTTTTTCAATTGAGGTGCAAAGGCATTATACTTGAATCAAGTATTTACTTAATTGTTTAAAATTTATTCTTTTTTATTTAGGCGATCACGGCGCAGGGGGACAGCGTCTGACTGTAAGCACGATTGGTTGTGGGTTTTTCCCAGTAGGGGTAATGATTATAATTCAAATATTTTCATTCCTCCGCTCTGGTAAGAAGATAAGCGACATTGAGTTCTGCCACTCAACATTCTATGTGTCGATTTCAGGTGGAAAGTGGAGCACGGATTGTCCTACCAAAAAGTTATCAAAGACTACTCATTCTATGCAGGAAACCTTTAAACCTTTAGTATACAGTATATGGATAATATACTACAGTACCTAAAAATATATACTCGTATTTCTATATTTTAATGTAGAAAGCAAACAAATATAAAAAACCGTCGTAATTTTATAATAATATTAAAAGCATATTTCGATATAGCCAATTTCTTTGTCAATTATATTATATTATATTTATATAAAACCGTTTTTCCTTGTTCGATCAAAATAAACGTCAATTTATTATTCGTGAACATCAGTGCCGTTATCATATCGTTAATATTTATAGAAGGGCCTCATAGATCGTATATTAAATCTCTTATATGCTTCGGGTCCTTTTTCTTTAAAAATCGGTACGAAATTTTTATCGCTCCGTAGCGTTTCCGGAATGAGGCTATTATTGGATGATTTATTACGCGGATGATGTCGTTCTTTTAAACTAGCCACAACGCGCTTGTTAGATGTAAAGGCGTTTGTTTCTAACAAATACTATGAACATTATTATATTGCATACGAGTAATTTGGCGTCAATCTCGACTTATTTGTACAAGTTTTTATGTAACTTGCAATGTATGTATGTTTGTTCGGGTGGAATCTTGCAACTCAAATTAGAAGCATATATCCTAACGAATTGAGCTTAAATTTAATGTACCTATTTCATTTAGATGACAATGCATAGATGAGCTATGTGATTTAATAAACAGCAAATGATAGAACTTGCTGAGAATAATTCGAAAACAAGCTGTATTTTAAAAGATTTTTATGCTTTTTATTTATTTGTACATTAATATTATCTTATATAAGAACACTCTAACAAACAATAAAAGGTTACTCTGTGAAGATTATTATTTAATTTACATTTAAACGTGTAGGATAGAAACATTTACTTTGTACACAATGGCCATTTTCCTTTCGGAGCAACATATAGCAGAAAGTATAAAAAGAACAGAACGGGGGGATGCATCATCTGGTCTCACCTGCCTAAGCGGATATATAAACATATGTGTATTGGACCGTTCACAATATTCAATAAAACTTTTTTCAGATTTTTAGAGATTTGTAATAGTCTAGTAGGAAAAAAAGTTCTATATTTTCGTATATAGAGAGACACTTAGTATGTATCTTTTTTTCAATTCCACACTTTTTCTTGCAAAGCAGGGTACAGAGAACTTAGTGTCACGATACTCCTTTCCCCACTTTCCACTTGTATCGGAGATATTGCGTGTTAATTGGCAGATCTCAACGCCGCGCTTTATTCATTCCCGCTTAATTTATTCATTTCCACACGTGGGAATTGAACCTGCAGCTATTGCGTATACAGCCGGACGCTGCCTGTGATTCGATATCCACATACATATATGGCATGCAATAGACCGTGTTTTACATTATTTTGAAGAAGTATATTAAATATGATCCCTTTACAAACAAGGCCAAAGTTTCACAGTGTGACAGCGCCTGACTGTAAACGCGATTGATTGTGGGTGTGGGTCTCACTCGGGGATATGATTATAATTAAAATATTTTCATTTGTCCGCTCTGGTTACTAAAACAAAGAGTGGCTTTGAGTTCCGCCACTCAACACGCAATGTCTAGATTTCGGGCGGAAAGTGGAGAACGGAGTGTCATGACACTAAGTTCTCTCAGACTACACTACTGAAAAAACATGAAGCTGTTATACAAATAAATTAATTAGTTTCACCATTGGTTTTGACAGAAACGGGAAAGCAAATTTAAGAACAACTTAAAAACAATGTTGGCAACTGTATCATATTTGCGAACTTTATTTAATTTTAAGCTTTCCACTAAATGAGTTAATTAATTCAACAATAATGTTCGTTTAAATTTACAGGTAGATACGAATAACTTTGTATTTACAAATGTATTAATATCTATCCTAGATGATGAACTTTGACGATTATTGACAATACAAAGGGTTTAAATCACTCTTAAGGCATTACATTATTTAGAAATTTTAAAGTGGGTTGTGCATTAGATTTTCCTTGGTTGATTTTCCTCCTTACAACACATATGAACCTAATATTAATATTATAAATGTGAAAGCAACTCTGTCTGTCTGTGACGTAATCACGACCAAACCGTTGAACCGATTGTAATAAAATTTTATATAGATATACTTGAGGGTCTAGGGATTACATTAGGAACATACTTTTTCTCCCATTATTTTTAGTTTTTCCAAGACTTTCATTGTTTTACGAAAAGGTCGCCGAAAATACGAAGCAGTAATAGTTCACGCGGGCAAATCCGCGAATTTTAATTTGAAATAGCCCAAAACAATAAGTAAAGTTTGTATATAAAATTTGTGAAATCCTGTGGTATTAACAATAAGCAGAATATATCGCGCTCGTTACCTAAAAAATATGAGCTGTTAAGCCACACATGCGGTAATTTTACGGACTAAAGAAAACTTCTAAGCTGTAATATATTTTTTATCTTTCGTTTCCCACATTTTTCATAGTAGAATCTTTTGTAGTACAAATAATAATTTTGAGACTAGAGAACCGCAGCGTCTATTAGGTGGCGAAGTTCAATACTACTCCTAGCTCAACCAGACTGATAATATTAAGACGTAAATCAATTTTTTTCTACTCTTTTTTATGAAAACATAGCTGACGGAAATATTTTAAATTTTGCATACTACGAGTTTATATAGAGAAGAGGATAAAGCCGATATTTTGTTGTACAATAATAATGTACGTACAATAATATTAGAAACACACCTTGTGTACCAAATCTCGTGAGGCAACGTCTATTTCACATGTCAACGCTGTCTGCTAGTAAAATATAAATATTCCACCGACGTACTATTCGTGCTTTAATTTGTCAGTATATTATTTCAAGTTTCCAAGAGGAATTTATTACATTAATAACTTACAGTTAGTTAGTAGAAAGCTGACATACCACAAAATGAATATTTATATATCGTAAAATCTATTAACTACAATAGTTATATTATTAGTAAAAGTTAATCTCAAAAAATAGCCTCAGGACACGATATATTTATATATTTTGTAGCACCCTGGAAATACCTTAGTTAAAAGAGTTAGGTAAGCTAAGACAAAAACGTGTTTAACATGAAAAATTATAATATACCTATATATGACTATTTGTCGCCTGTAACTCTGGTTGCGTGTAAAACGTAAAATCTTGTTGCTTCCAGAGTCACCAATGGAATTTTTATCTTAACATACTGTATACGAAATTATACATTAAAGATTATATTAATACATTAAGGAAAATGTTTAGACCTCTTTTTACAAGTATATTGTTATAATAAGCATTAGAACAATATTAAATTAATAAAATAAATATTTCATACACTACCATACGTTTCACATGCACTTACCTTTAAAATGGCATACAGGTAATTAAACTTACGCAACACAAATCTACTAATAGTTATATATTGAGAACTTTAGGATATACCCAACCTAAGTTCCAAAAAAGTGTCTGTACGTACGGGTCATTAGTGCGACCTATTTATTGTACGGCATTTGCACTAGAGCCAGTTTTTTAACCTCATTTTGTTTTTGAACTCGAAAAGAATATATGAATATTTCATTCTTAACCTGAATGTGTCTTAATAACATTTATTAAAAGAACTATATAACTTGTTGTTTTTAGTTTTTTATATTCTTTGCATTCTCTTATTTCTTTGGATGTCTCTCTCTCTCTCTCTCTCTCTTTTATGCATTATTATTCCTATCCGATTGTAGAGACTGCTTTCCTTATTTTTTCCCTCCTTCTCGCATGATTGGAAGCATCGTGGCTGGAAGCGTTGCAGATAATCATGCCTCTCCTAATTACATCTGCTCATCCCATCTTCGGCTTTCCTGATCTTTTGGACCCAGCGATATTCATGTTCAGGTTGTGATATCCTGAAATATTCAGGAAGTCTTCTCTTTATATGTCTGTACCATCTAAGCCGGCTCTCTTCCAGCTTGTCGGCTATGTCACGTACCCCGAGGCTACTACGAACGTATTAAGCAAAAATATGGTTTGTTAAGTGCCAGTCTACTTTGTACGGGATATGTGAGTGAGATTTGACGCCATGAACATCGCTTGAACTCATCTAAATTCCATAAGCTATAAGCTACATAAATATTTCTAGTTTCACTTTTACATACACCTGTGTAACGTATCAGTGTGTATTTACAGAATATTTAAATCGAATATATCTATTAATTTTCTAAATAAAGTGCGGCGTTAAGTTTTGCTTTTCACCATTCCATATCGCCTATAGGAAAGCTAAAAGAGTAACTAGATTTCTCTACATCTATATCAATAAATAAAATACTAAATACATATACACGGTATATATACCAAAATAACATTTTTTACCACTTTTGTCTGTTCCTGCTAATCACTGGAACGGTTAGACCGATTTTGAGGAGACTTTCATTGGCTGATAGCTGATTTAATAAGAAGTAACTAAGGCTACTTATATTTTAGAAGAAATGCGTTAAGAAAAAATATTTATCACAATTCTCTACATAACACAGTTTATTTTACTTCCATCAAATCGGTCCTTATTCAAAATCAATGGACCCATCCACACTGAAAGAGATACAAATTGCGAAAGGGAACGTACTCACGGATATTGTAGCACTTCCAAGCGATTACTTTCAAACTCGCTGTCTTAACATATACATACGAGTACATGGACTCGCAAATCTGATTTTACAAATTTCTTATAAATTTGCACGCAAATGGCTGCTTCATTACGAATTAATTTTGATTTTGTAAAATTATTTAAGCTGTGTTCATCATATTATATTTTTAGCTCAAATAAATAGAAATTCACTTAAAGTAACGCTTATAATAACAATATATCTATGCTTATTTCCGGTCGAGCTAAGAAAATGGTTGCGTGAAATTTGGCCATAACACAACTTGTCTAAATGATAGGAAAGAGCAAAATTTGTAAAAATAATTCCATTTCTATTCAATATCTATCATTAGTCAAAGACAACACATTCTTTTTATACAAAATCTCGTCTATATATATATTATATATGTTTGGCAGCTTTACAGGGTACGTTATTGTTAATGCCACACATTATCTTATGTACTAGAACTGAGATATTGAAATATTTTAAATATAATCATTCACCCCGAGTGGTAATCGAACCCACTACCGACCATTTACAGCCAGACGCTGTCCCACTGCGCCAGGATGGCCTTAACGGGCGTGATATATTCTTGTAATTATAAGTCGTCGTGAATCAAAAACACTGATATTTAAATTCTCTAATACACTTTTGTGTAAATGTTTCCAGAGCCAGCTATAAATTGCGAAACGTCGTCTTCAAGCGGATATTGTAGCACTTCCGTACGATTACTTCAGCTCTCGCTTATAAGTTAATGCGTATGCAACAGAACTCTCACGTTCAATTGAATCATTTTGGTATTATCTGAAAATATTACACAAATGTTTCTAACAAATGTAAATGAAATATTTTTTTACACATACACATAACAAAAATTTTACTGGTAGCTGTACATCGAAGATATATGAAAGAGAATATTACTGGGCGCATAATTGAACTAAAAACAAATATTTTCTTTTCTGTTTATATGTGCGTTTGTGCAAGCTTGTTGCGTGTATATTTTACTTCAATCTATTAATAAATAAAAGAGTTACATTAATAAATTTGTTATGTAAATGGTTACATTATAAATTTAAGTAAAGTTTGTGATATTGTGTGAGAACGCAACGAAAGCCGCGAGCTTGTCGCTAGTATGTAATAAATGTATTAAGTACTTTTTTGAGGCCATCATAAATATAGATAAGCCCTAAGTGTTAACTGCTCTATTTAAATCTTAATTTCTTTGCAATTTAAAATACTGACATATTTAGCCAAACTGACTAATCGGCGAATGAATGTTGCAATTCAAAATGCTAATAGCATCCAGGCTTTTGATGCTTTATATTATAATTCTAAGACCAATTTATCTTATCAAATAGTATATTTAATAACTTTTTCCAGCACATAAATTGTTATTATCTATATATGTAGAATACATATATATTGTACTAGCAACTCGTTTGCGGCTTCACCTGCGTCTACACAACTATAACTAACTATTTAGTTTTGTCACTCGACCGAGTTTCCGCTTAAATCACAAACTTTACTTAAATTTATCATTTAAATTTTTGTATCTTTTTTATTTATGAACCGATTGAAACAAAATAAACGCTAAATGAGTTAGTGAGAATCGAAATCTACCAAATTACAATAGTCAAAACTGCATTTAAATCGGTTGAGCCATTTCTAAACCATTAAACGAGCAGACAAACAGAGAAGAAAATTAAAAAACATTATTTTGGGTTCTTATACATTGTTAAATGCCCCCAATAATATTGTTTCTTCCATGTTCAGACAGTTACATTTTTACTATAGATAAACTTTTGTCTATTGGATTGATTTTTTTAGTTTGTCAAGACCGTGTTTTAATGCTTAAATCATATTAACAATATATGGTCTTATAATATTTTTTTAATATTTATAAAAATGAAATGTTCCGATGTTTTTTATTACGGAAATGATATCTCAATTTTGTTTCCAATAACTTCTTTATTCATAGCTTATACAATATTTATGTAGCTTCACCATTTTCAGGAAAATGTAGAAAGCGTAAGAATCTTGGGTTATTAATGATCCTTTTATTTGAGGCGAAGTCTAGAACAGTTTCCTTTCTCAACTTATTACCGCTGAAACACAATGTGGCTGTCGTGGTGCAATGGGACAATATGGCGTCTGACTGACTCGCGATGCTTATGGATTTGATTCGTACTCGGGAGGATAAATATCTTAAAATTATTTTTATTTTCACGCTCCACTATGACAAAACAAAGCGTTAAGTTGCGTTTAAAATGATGTCTCGAATCTAAGCGGAAAGCGAAAAACCGAGTACCTCTCTGCTTGCTATGTGAGATAAAGTGTGAAAGTAAAAAAAAAGAAACAAAAAATACAATATATTTTAATATTTCTACTGAGACTGAAACCGTATAGTTATTTTTATATAATACTACAAACATTATTAGGTAAAATAAAGTATCTAAATATTATGTTAAATTTGTTTAATAATTTTATATCATCTATAGAGGAAAAGTGCAATATTCGATAAAATTAAAACTGGTTTATAACTCCATTAGTTTTAAAGCTATCTGTAAGATGTGTAAATGTAGGCTTGGAGCCTCTATTTACCCATCTACATTTTATAGGAAAAAATATATATGGAAAAAAAGTATAAAGAAACTACTATGATGTGGCTGCTAATATAAAACATTGTGTGAATTTTACTTCACTCAAGAAAAAGAAAATGTTGAGTTTGTCGGCGACTTTTCTCAACAGTACTGTCTTCATAGCAGAGCTGAAAATTTTGCTTTTTATGCTGCTTTCTGCAGGACTGACATTTTTATATTAATCTACTCAATTCAAATTGGTTGTAATAATACTCTACTTAAATAAAAAATATTATGAGTTTGGCAATCTGTGCACGTTAATTAAATATATAGGTAAAATAAACAAACACGATAGTTTGTTTTGTTCTCAAACTGTAGTTAGCAATATGCGGCCAAAATCGATCAAGCGAGTTGGAGGAGGCGCAAACGTCTTATGAATTCAGAATCCATTTGGTTACAAATTACGAAAGTCTGTGCTGATATTAGCTTACGATAGATTAGTTTGGAATTATGTATATTTAGTTTAATTATAAACTTTATGTTTCAACGATGATTTCACTTTAACTATAAGGCCAGATATCGTAAGTTTATATAAATCTAATAGATTATAAATTAAAACTATTACCAGTAAGGGATTGATTACTTTGAAGACGATAACATAATTTAAAATAGTAGACTTATATCGTAAGGGCAGCGTTGAGTTCCGCTACTCAACACGCAATCAATCATTCCTATATAAAAATAGTATATGACTTTTATTTTTATAGACTCATCTGATTTACAAGCTTACATGGATCAACCTTCACTGATATATTTTGATATATTTTTATAATATTTTAAGGAAGAGCAATACTTGATTCCAGTAGTTACTATTTGCGTATAGCACATCCTTATTAAAGTTAATATTGACATAGTTTATAATATGTACAAGAAGGAGTTCTTATACAAACATAGTTCAATGCATATTAATAACAGATTGTTTAAATTTTGTACCAGTCTAGATAGATTCAATCTTATTTGAGATTTATGTAAAGCCAGAGACATGTACCTTCCTCTTCCGTGTCAATAAATCAAAATGCTAAATTATATTTTGCCAGTACTTGGCCGCCTAATCCGTTCCCTCTATCAGTTCGTCAATAGAAGCTTGCAATAGAAGCTTCCACGGGGTGCACTCTGGAAGCATATAGGCCCGGTAACGCAAGGCCTAGGCTGGCTGATAAGTTTTTATTTGTTCAATATACTGTAGGTTGATAAGTCTACTGGCATATTTTTTTAAAATATTTATAGGCAGTAGGATTTTCATTATTTGTATGGTAAACAATGACTAAATAACAAAAAATGTAATACTTTTAAGTAAATAGGTATTTAAATAGTATAAAAACAAAACTAAAGAATAAAACTTAAATTTAAGACCTAACAAGTATGTGATAAAAAGTTGAAATATGTTAACATTGTAATTATGTAACATCCAATTTTCCTTTTTAACAACAATTCAAATATGAACTTTTTGAATAACGTGTTATAATGGTATAATACTTTTTATATACTTTTATCATATGCCCATTGAATACGCCTTTTATAATTTTCCTAAATGTTCAAACAAATTACTCTTTCAGTATAAATCTTTTTTAGTATTCTGTATTTAACAGTATAACAGTAAGGTATAAATTTCTTTCGGTATAACGGTATGGTAGAAACTATCATAAAACTAAATATAAGTAACTGTAACTATTATAGAATAAATAAAAAGATGCCATGAATATAATAAAAACAAATACTGACTGAATGATTGGTTGACTCTACAAGCTACTTAAAATTATTTGAAAACATTGGTTTCAAAAATATACTTAATGTAGCCGCTGCTCGCGACATCATCCGCGTAGTAATGGAGACCTCGCCAAATACAAGCTTGTAGCAAAATTAAAGGACTTTCGTTTGGTAAGTAAATCATTTTGACACCAGTTTCTCTTTACTAGGCGGAAAATATATAAAATAAAATAAGAGCGGCAATTTCTATTTAATACAATTTTTCCAGATTCAATGAATAAATGAAGCACCTCTCATTTCATTTTATATGTGACAATGAAGAAATGACCCGGACGTTTTACGTTTTGCCTTTTATTACACTTTTACAGTTTCCCGTAAAATCTTTAACGGTGTAAACGTCCTTAAACTGTTGGAAACAAAATTTGTTATGATTAGAAACCGCTCAATAAAAAGAAGTCACTTTATGAAATTAAAAGTATTAAAATGACTGGTTTTACATAAAACTATTTTTCAAAATATCAATTAATATGCATTGAAAGCTTGAGTAAATTCGACTTATTTAAACGTAATATATATGTACCAATATACTTTATTTGGCAAATCACTTATCACCGCTTAGAAGAATCGAGTAATGCATACTCATTCTCTTTCATCATTCTTCATTTCATTCATTTTCAGTATGATTTATCATGTACAGATAATGTAAGTATTATAATAAAAACAACAACTTTTATATAGTTCCTCCCAGGCAATCCAGCAAAAATAGGTCTAATCCATACTAATATTATAAATGCAAAAGTAACTCTGTCTGTTTGTGTATAACGTCTACCATCATGACCCTAAACGCTGAACCGATTATGATTAAATTTATATATTTGAGGGTCTTGTAATGCACATTAGTTACTTTTTTCTCCCATATGTTTCCAGGTAATTCATTGTTTTACGAAAAAAAGACCGCCGAAAACTCAAAGCTATAGTTCACACACAGGTGAAGCTGCAGGTGCTAGTTTATGCATATATTTATATTATATTCAATAATATGTGAAGCAAATACTTTTGATTTCTGACGAAAACTGGGTAACGGACTTTTTTTCAATGGAAGAGTGCCAAGCTGTACAATTAATATTACACAAGCCTGCTGGTGATTTTATATTATAAATCTATATCTGCGGTAATTCTGCACGGATTAACTACAATGAATATCCGCATATATTCATAATCAAGTGAAATCAAATAACAACTTGATTCTGTATTTTTTCTTTATGTTTGGTCGCTCTGATGAAACCATTTGAATACAACAACTTGCGGCTTAATTTAATGTTCGGTCACTTTAAGGTTTTTAACTTATTCATTATAAGACTTTCGTTTAACATTCATAGATAAAAGAAAGCCCTCATATGTAGAAAAATTGTTATAAGTTTATTTGCTATAACAGTAGATTCTAAACTAAATTCCCTTACCTTTTAATGGCATCTATCCCCCCATACATTTACTTGGGAAATATCTCATCTATTTTAATCAGTTTTAACCAGCTGGCGATAAATGAGTTATTTCCATGTTTATTGACAATCTCCTCCACAACTACGATTTAAATTAATGTTTCGTGCGTGAATCTTGATCAATTAATCTTGAGTTTACATTTCATACCGTTACCGTTAAATGATAGCAATTTTCATCTTAAAATTCAATGAAGTCAAGTATGATCTTACATCTTATCTTTGATTTATATTATATAGATGACTTTATTTGTCCGTTCTCAGCAGTAGAAAAGAAAAAATCCTTAAAGCAGCAGTTATCGCTTGATTGAACTATAATACTGAAGTAATTGGCATACGCGTTCTAACCGCTTTGGACAATTACTTCAAAGTAAGTAGCTGTGGTATCGATAGTTTATATTTTTTATCTTTACGCATATGCTAGAGAGAATTTAGTAGGTTCTCTCTTCGAATTCTGTACGGAGAATTTGCGTACAGACTGGCGGAACTCAACGTCGCAGTTTGTCAAACTGAACACCCAATTTGAAGCCAATACCAATACCATGGGAACATAATCAAATTTTTAATAAAATGTAACAATACTAATAAAATATAACTAAAAATATACTTATTAAAACTAGTTATGAAAATACCGAATATATAACAGTTACTGTTCTAATCTAACCTTAAACCTTGCACTCTGGAAGCATATATCATTTTTATTTGAAACGATACAATATATTTTGTTATAAAAGCTGCTTCTGTTGCCTGTGTCTGACCTAACAAAGCGAGAAAAGCCCAATAGAATTCAATTTGCGGTATCTTGGCTACTACAAATATTTGCTTGTCAAACAACTAGGGAAGACGCAAATTGGGTATCGGATGGCCATTTGTTATGCCTATCTATTTAATTGTGCAATTTAAACAGCGTGTGATCGATCGTAAATGCGGTTATTAAATGACATTGAAATTGTCGTAATTTTTCAAGCCTGTATTTGTGGAGCGAGCTACAAGAAGCCTTGTAGTAAATTACTTAGCTGTCCACATTCTGCTCATTTAGAGAACCAATTTAGTAGCAGTTAATTTTCATGTAACTAGAACCAAAGCTGTTGAATATTTGTTAATGATTGTAATGCACAACTTTTACCTATCATTTTAATGTTCCCAAATATTTATATTCACAAGTCTAATTTTAAAGTGCTGCGTTGAGTTCCGCCATTCTGTACTTTCTGTATTGGCATTCTGTATTCTGTATATTAAATGATATATAATTATTTAGAATGCAGGAGATGCGTGAAGATAAACAATGATAAGCTTTTTAAAGCCACGATATTACAAATATATACTTTGATGAAATTCTCAACAGCGTTTTAACTATTGTTATTATCCAATTGAGGTGTGAGCAGTGATGGAGGTGATGAATGCTGTTTTATTGAGTGGTGGAATTAATAATTTGAATATTGTTTGTATAATACTTAATTACAATTTGTCATTTTACTAATTATTTGTTGGTTAACAAACGAGCATAACTATATACTCGTACTATGTATGAACAAAGTAAAGACTAAGAAACAATGATTTTCGTCGAAATGAAGACGACTAAATATGAATGTAATCTACCTATGTATTTTATCATAAAATATATTGGCATATAAATATGAGAAAATATAAAATTTGTAGTATAATATTTATAAGTAATCGCAATAGCTCTCAAAAAGAACAGAGACATTGAGTGTTGAATGACAAAACTCAACGCCGCGCTTCATCTTATCTGAGCAGAAAAATTAAAGTAAAGTATATATAATTATTCCTCCGAGTCGGGATCGAACCCACGAGCACTATAATACAGCAGCGACACGACACATTTATATATTTTATGGTTTATGTTGCATATAAAATCTATCAGATTAATTGAAAAATTAATGCTAAGCAAAAGACATGCTTTATTTTTTCATATTAAATTACCTAGCTAGTTCCAAGCAAAAAATGTCAAGTCCTTTATTTATTTCTCAACTAGTTTGTTAAGTATTCAGTGAAACCGTAAGCGCAAAATGGAGCAAAGTTTTTTCACAATTGAGCAGTTTACGGATCAACTTTAGTATTTTTCTAAAGCAATATTTCCAATAAAAGCAATTAAGGGGACAATTTTCTGTTCAAACGAAATAATTTGTATTTTAGTAAGGTATGAAAAATTCTAAAACGCTTTTCTTTTGTGTGTGAATAACTCTTTACAAATACATAAATTTGTAGTCAATTCAGTCGTTATATTCTATTGTAATGAAAAAAGTATTTAGTGCAGCTTTACGCTTTTTCCCGCATAGCATGATCGACGTAGAAAAACTAGTATCAAGACACTCTGCTCTCCATTTTCCGCCTCAATTCGAGACATTGCATGTCTAGAGGGGGAAATCTACGCCGTGTTTTGTCTCATCAGTAAATATAATCATCAGCAAATTTAAATAACTTCAATATAATAATTTCCCCGATTGAGAATCGAACTCACAACCATCGTATATACGTATATGGTCAGACGCTGTCACACTGCTCTGAGATGGCCTCAAAATATATAAACTGAAAATATAAATAGTTGTTACATGTTTAACATATTTTAATAATTGTAAAAATGATTATTTTTCTATACATATTTATAAAATGAGGAAACTGCAATACAAAATATATAAAACGGCGGTCCTTTCCACACACTGGAGGAAGGATATTTACAAGGAAAATCCAGTAGTTTTAATGGCTGCAACACCACTTGCGAAGTCACAAATGGTTCAAGTTACGAAGTTAAAATATAGTGAAAGTGGATAGCAGCGTAATTGTCGAAGCACTTTAGTATAAAATATATCCCGGCCTGGACTCGGCTTGATTAAACTCTAAATACATTTCTTTTTATTTTCATTTTCCTTACATTTTGCGTCGTGATTCTGTTTTTCTAGTTCTAATAGAGTTTATATTTAATATTACGTATAGAATTGAATAGTAATTCTGCCCAGTTTTTAAATTAAAGATATTTTTCAATGAGGAAAGATTTATCAAAGGAGCGTCTCCTAAAGTTTTTGTTACACACTCTGTTTTTCACTAGTGTTAAGAGGTATTGTAAACCATCAGTGTTTTATATCTTACAAGACTAAGAATATTATATATAAACGTTCCCCTGAGTAAAATTATAAGTAGCGTTCCACTTCAGGCCTCAAGTAGTGTACATTGTTCACTTATTATATTATTACTGTACTTATTTGGATCGTAAAAAATCAATTGCTAACTCATAGTTCCTTATACATTGAAAATTGCTATTAGAACTGTAAATATTTGCTTTGCATCAGCGAAACTCTGAAAACCGGGACCCACAATTTAAATTAGAAAACAAAATGCGGTACTAAATTGAAATTAGTTAATATTGAAATATTTTACATAAGAATATTATGAGATATGGGCCATCGTGGCGCAGTGGCATAGTTTCTAGCTGTAATAGCGATTTTTTGTTGGTTCGATTACCACTCGGGGGAATAATCATAATTTAATCATTTTGTTTCTCTAGTAAAAAGTAAAGCTCGGCGTTCCGCCACACAACACGCACAGACTCGAATTCAGTTGAAAATGGGGAACGGAGTGTCTTGATACTAGGTTCTCTCTTTAACAATCGTGCTATGAGAATAAAGGCTGCTATGAGAATAAAGGCATGCGTAAAGGTAAAAAAAAAAAGATATGAAATTCATTCAAATGTCTTTTTGATGAACTATATACTGTCTGATATCTTTTTTCTTTACAAACTTTCATCCAGTTCTGGCAAAATAAACCACAAGAATAATATTACAAATTAACCTTTCCTAATCATTATCATTTACTAACATTCGATCAATTCCTGCCTACATGCTACATAAACTATAGACAAAGTATTTGTTTCGAAAATTTACAATTTATATGTAAATCACTTTAGCCGATATCGTACTATATATCATTATGTACCTATAAAGGTAGTTATAAATTAAAAAAATATATACAACGTTTCCATGAGTTCCAAATAACATATCCAATGTTCTTTTGTTGCATAACGACTCCTAATCACCGTTAAGCTTATGTGTAAAGGAAAGATTGTACATCCAAATGAAGAAGAGGTGCAGGGGTGGCTATTTTTTATAATAATGCATTAGAAATATATTAATTTAATAAAATAAATATGGCATACACGTTATGACGTTACTTACTTAATCTAAGTTAACTTAGTCTAGTTTAAGTTAACTTAGTCTAAGTTAGAAAAACTTTCTAGTAATCGCTGCCTAAACATGGAAGATATATGAAAGAAAAATATTTATCAATACAATATAATACGGGCTAACAATGATTGTTTATTTTCTTTTCTGTTTGTCTGTAAGCAAGAACGCGGGCGGGCGATAAAACTAAATAGTTTAGTCGTGTAGTTTATGCAGGCGAAGCCTAGTATAGCGCTAGTATATTATAAAAATATACGATCAGAAAATTATGAAAGAACATTATGTTACAATATATAACTCTCTTGTATTGGAAAACAATAAATCGTCAGCCTCATCGATCTTGAGTAGCGTTCCACTTCACAATTCAATTGTTGAACAATCTCAAATTATTCACCAAGGAAATGAGCATTTTGCGCTATGCTTTAAACGCCGGAGGCATTATACTTTTGCTTCGATAAATGTTTTATAATGAGAACCTTTAGCAATGTATAATAAGCGTATTCAATTTTTGCATAATAGTTCGTAAAAAGAGCTAAAGTTTTACTTTAAAAATATATGAGAAAATATATATATATTTTGATGACCTCATACGTCTAATTGTAAACGTGATGAACACACTAGGGTTCAATTCTCACTCGGGTAAAATAATTATATATATTAGTTTTAAGTTAAGATTATTTATAAATTATTTAGATTAATTTTAAATTATAATTTCATTTCTCCGCTCTGGTAAGAAGGCGTTTAGCTTCTCTATTCAACACTCTCTAATATCTGAGTAGGTCTCCTGGAAACATGTTCGTGACGTCATATGTAAAGCTGGTGTCGAACGGCCTGTCCAGGAAGTCGAAATCTAAAATATTTTTTCGATTCTGGAAAGCCTAACTAGAAAATTCTTGTTAAGACTAACTAGAAGTTTTGTCATACTATATCGATTAAGCAAAACTAAATAGATATAGTATTAAAAGTTATTTATTCATTATAAATTTGCTCATCAGGATTTACAAAAAAAATCCAGTATAATGTAGAAATAGTTATAATCGAACACAATATATTACTTGGGTATGGCAATATTAAATAATAAATTATGCTAATATGAGCATGCCGGGTACATAAATCAAATCAAAACTATTTTACCGCAAGTTATTAATATTTGTTTCATATTAGCATATAGTTCTGCGAGCGCCGAAGGGCGACCGCAAATTACAAAATATTGTTGTTTAAAAATGTAAAAATAATACTCGACATCATTTTTCCAAAATATGTAATAAAAGATTTTTTGTAGAGTTATTACTTCTAGTAGCCCGGTTGCGTAAACGAGCGTTGCATTAGTAACGTGTATGTCACTTTATACAGACGTGTATGTCAGACATATGGTATATATTTTATTAAAGTTATGTACTTTAAAGCTTTAAGCTTGTTTAAAATATAATTAAATTGCAATTGCAATTAAATATAATTATTCAAAAATATAAATTATATTTTCTTTGTTGTATATATAAGATATGCACGATATACACTACATATACCTATCATCTAAATTAAGAATAGCGCTTAAAATATCTAAGACGGCCAAGGTTTTGTATTTTGAATTCGTCCAACATTTTTATTCTATATTTCTGTACCATTACCCAAAAACTATTATTTAAAATATGTTTAATAATGAACAGTAAACTAATAATGAATAATGTAATTCCATTCCATCGTGGCGAAGTGCGGCAGTGACTGATTGTAATTGCGATTCCACAATGTGGGACTCGAACCTGCAACTAGCAGGTTCGAGTCCCACATTGTGGAATAATAACAAACACAAACGGGGACTAAACGCTCTGATAAACAAGACAAAGCGCGGCATTGTCTCAAATTCGGATGGAGAGCGGAAAACAGAGTGTCTTGACACTAGATTCTTTCTTATTACTCTGCTATACTCTTGCATATTCATTATGCTACTGTACCAATTATTCCTGTAAGTTATGACTTATAAGTGTGAAGCTGAAAAAAGAAAACAAATGAATAATTTTCGAAAGGAATATTATTCATTCGTTCTTTGAACTAAAAGAACAACATATTGGAAAATGATTGGCCTTAATATTGCTCTAAAGTGCTGCTCTTACAGCAGCAGGTTTGTGTTCAAAAGTTAAACACTCCACGGGATGGACTTGATGAAATAATAAATGAGATTTTGTGCGTAAATTCTTACATAATTGATGGGTTAATAACCATTTACGGGAAAGAAGTGCCTGAAGTTACACATGTTTATAAGTTTAAATTTTGATACTTTCATTTTTGGCCATCAAAATATACATTATAAACGCTGAGCTCTTTTTTCATGCAGTGATTGTTAATTAATAAATAAAAATAAAAAGCCTGTATTAATTATTCTTGCATTTTCACTTTTTAAAACTACTTTAAAATTAATAACTCACTTATAATATATTTTTTATATATATATATACTGTACCGTTTTATCCGCATATCAAGAACATAATGAGATTGAACCTAGTGTCAAGGCGTGTCCGTTCTCCACTTCTCCACCCGAAATCAGAGACATTACATGGCGGAAACCCTAACCCCGCGCTTTGTCTTAGGTACCAGAGCGAAGGAAATAATATGATTTAAATATAATAATTCCTGCTAGTGGGAATCGAACCAACAATCAATCGCGTTTGCAGTCAGATGCTACCCCACTGTATCACAATGGCCTCATATTTATATATTTAATATATCGCGTAGAATGAAATATGTGATCTATGCCTATATATGTCAAAAGTCTCTCAAAATTAATAATGATTATAACATTATATCATTAGTTATATCGTAGGTTATACGTTATATTAAAACTCACGCAATCAATCATTTGCAAATCTATTCTTGAGCGGGACTCGTATCATTCATAGTAGCGGCAGGCTATTGTGGCTCCACAATAAGAGGCTGGTATAAATTACCCTATGTGAAAATATGTCAGGGGTTTTATTAATTATTTGTGTATTTAAGGATACACATTTGAATGTTTACTGTACATTTTTTAGCTGCGATAGTGAAACGTTTATAATTAAAAATATTGTTCTCCATGTGATTTATGTAAAGTCGGTGTTAGATTCTCGCAACTAACATCAATATCTTTGAAATGGGCAAAAAGATAAGCCAGAGCGCCAAAGGCCAAAGCACTAGGTTCTACTTGAAAATAATACATGAACTCTGTGAAATACAAAATATACAAAAAAATGTTACGTTTAAAAACGCCATTCGCATTAAACTTTGAAACATACTCATATTCAAGTGATGAATTTTTAAAATAATATTGTTATACCAATAGGATTCGGATTCGCACCTCTTTGAGTACGATATCCAAGAGAAAAAGAAATAGAGCTTTGATATTTGTATGAAATTACACTAACATTTTCAATACACTTCTATTAGCTTCACCTCTATCTCTCATTTTATTTACTTATGATATAAAACAAGCAAATTAAAATTTTACCAAAACACTAATATCTAATCCTCATTCATAACCACGCTATATAAATATGTGAGCACATGAACCCGCAACACATTTCATTTATAACAACGCGTCTTGCTTAACTAAATAATTAAAGAACAAGTCTAGACTGAACAATAAATAATAGCTATCATGCTAGTTTCCAACAAAGGCGTCTATATAAATATTGTCACAAAGCCTTAACATTCTCCGACAATTTACGGTCCCAGCTCTTCAATTTGCAAAATCACGTACGATGGTACTACACTGCAAACATGATAATTGGAGCGTATATACAATTTATTTATCCTTCCCCCATTTATGAAGTTGGCTGATATTTATAATATAAATTCACGTACAATTGTTATATTTCAATTTTACGTATTTCCCTTTGTGTTTAAGATAATTGTTTATTTTTGTTTGTTTTTTAAATTTGAAATTGTCTTTCTAAACAATGATATTGATGTCGCGATCATATCGTAGTATTAACGATTTTATATAATAGTACTTTCATGAAATTACCAACTAGTTTTGATTTCAAAATAAAGTGTCTTTATAATTTACTGTATATATAATATAAATGTAATAGATTACTGTCTTAACATGTAAGATATATAAAGAAGAATATTATTAGGGACATTTCTCAATATAATAGAATCCAAAACAATGATTTGTAAATCTTCTTTTCTGTTTATCTGTTTGTTTGTGCACGTTAATCTCAGAAAAATGCAATTTTGACTGTTGTAGTCTGGTAAGCTTCCTTTAAAATTTTGTCTTTATTTCATTTCAATCAGTTCATAAATAAAAAAACAATTTAAATTATAAATTTAAGCAGTTTGTGATTTAAATGAAAACGCGAGCGGGAGAAAAACTAAATAGTTTAGTCATGTAGTTTGCGCAGGAGAAGCCGCGGTCGGGTCGATAGTTTATTTAATATAAATCCAGAACATTTGTAATACGGACTCGTTATATATAATTTTTAGCTTAAAACACTTTCAACTGATAAGCTAATAAAAGCATTTCAAAGGCAGAATAATGTTAAGTCTAACAAGCTAAACGATATCGTGTAGAAAATTAGTTCAAACTACTGACGGCTTAGCGGTCAAAGCGCTTGGACAATTTGCAAGAGGCGCGGATCCTAAAAATTAAGTTAAGTGTGTGAATAACACTTTGAGTCATTCTCTCTTGCCAAACGATTATTCAGAGAATAATCTTTGGGTAGCAGAAATCTGTAACAATCTTTTTATGATGATACAGACAAAATCGGTTGTAAAATTAATAAAGAAATTTCGATGTAGCCATATGTAGAACGCATGGCTTACCGGTCCGAGAGCCTGGACTGTTTGGAAGAGGCGCGGGTTCAAATCCCACTATTTTATAAAAACAAATAATTTTTCATTTTCCTAAGTGTGTGAATAAGACTTTAAAATATTAAAAATAGTTTAAACGCCTTTGAGGTATTTTTCTTCTATTAATATAGTATTGTACTTACTAACTGCAACTTTTGAAATGTTTGATGTCAGGCACATCCGTGTACTTCAAAGGATTAAATAAATATGGAGCACATTACCTTACTCCCACAAATAAGAAGCTTCATTTACAATTCTGCTATGTACGACAGAAAAGTAATTAAACGCCTCAAGTACGGCTTAAGAGCATGTATGTGTATATAATTAATTTAATTGTATTTTTTTTATAAATAATGTTTTTTTTTTAAGCTGGCGCAGTGGGACAGCGTCTGACTGTAACCGCGATTGGTTGCAAGTTCGATTCCCACTCGGTGGAATGATTATTATTAAATTATTTTTATTTCGCTGCTCTGGTGAAAAAGAAAGCGAGGCGGTTTTGAGTCCAGCCACTCATCATGCAATGCAATGCAGAGCAGTGTCTTCACACTAGGTTTTCTGTCTGCCCTGTTATGCAGGAGCGTACAGCTGAAGCATTTTTTGGTTTTACTTTGTTAACTTAAAAAATACCACAGATAACAATATTATATGTTCAAAAATGTCCTATACAAATCTCATATATAGCTGGTTTTCCGTACTAATATTAATATGGAAAAATACGAACGTTCTCGCTTGAACAAAGAGGGTGTGGTTTTATATCTCGCCACAATAGATTTTTTTGTTTGTGCCTCCATTATGTTTCACATATTTCAATATTTCTCTCTTAATCGCTTAATAAGCTTTTGTTATATATTAATTGAATTGGCTTTAATTTATTATTAATATTATCAAAAATAATCTTAGTAAACAATTAGTTACGAGTACTAATTATATTTGAATACCAATAAATAGGTACCATCTATGTATTATAGTTTCAATTAATTTATTGATTTATTTGAAAAACACAATGTTACTAAACTTTCCTAAATTTTAATAATTGAAAAATAGTCACGGCAGTGAGTTCAACTACACAAAACGTAATGTATGAAATTCAGGCGGAAATCGGTGCGCACGGAGTTTCTTGATACTAAGTATAGTATCAAGAAATTCCATGCTAAAGGCATAAGCCATAAGTAATAAAGGCAAGGCTAAAGGCAGGTATGCCTATCCTACTTTGTGGGAAAAAGCGACCAAATTCGACATATTTCCTAGACGTTGGATTTTAAAAATGTATTTACGAATTCCATAATATACGCGGTTAATCGGGTTAATAGTTTCATTTAAACTTAATAATATTTAATATGATCTTTGGTTTTCGCGTATTTTACACATTTGAAATGACATTGACCATTGACATTCTGTGTTCGAAACGTCGGAATACCAAAATCTGGTTAAAATAGTTTCATTTAAAATTCATAACACTCTCTCTTTAACTTTCAATCTTCCTATACGTCGTAAGAAAATAAAAGATATATATAAATAAACTAAATATGGCAATATAATAAAAACACAGGACAGTTACAAATTGAGATTACAAAAAGAGATGTAAGAAAAACAAAAACAAAGTAACATCTGGCTGCTAAACAAATTTTTCTATAACAATGCAAAACAATCGAGATAAACAAAACATTTCATTGTTCAAACAAGCACAATCTTTGGGATCAAACTAAAAAGGGTGTTATGACAGTTCTTATGGAAGTTACAACATCTCCCTATCATTTGAATAAAAAATACGAGTATACAGCGCCACATATTAAAAAACGTATACAAATTATTAGTTATTATTCAATATAATTATAAGCTAAAATAAATATTTTAGGAAATAAACTTAAAGGAACCCATTTTAAGATAAAAGTGAAACTCTATCTCGTACCTTTCGGAACCCGTCGCCTGTATCCTGGCAAAAAAAAATAGAATTCCGACTTGTGTGAACATTTTCAAGTATATCTAGGTCATCGACTAGGTCAAAATGGCGTAGGAAGATATTCTTATTTCTTACATATATTGATAGATAGGTGTAGGTGAAGTTGGAAAAAAGCAATTAAAAAAGGATTCTTTATATGATCTTTAAAAAAAAATTATAATACATTAACGCCTTTGCTGTTTTAGTAAAAAAAAACAATATATTTTGTTTATTTATGGTTACCAAAGGCTCATGTTTCTAATTTTTGGGTCAATAATTTTATCTGCTACTATGTTAAAGTTAAGGAGCTATGGGACCTTTACGAATTATAATAGTTTTACAAAAAAAATTATTAGGTATATATATATTTGAGTAACAATAAGATTAATTCCGTAATTTAATATTCTAAAATCTAAAATGTTTTTGTCAAATTGATATTATAACTTTGATTGCTTATTTTTCAGTAGCTCATATGATACTAATAATTGAAGGTTTAATAACTATAAACTATAACTTGGCAGTAGCAATAAGCACAAAACGAAAAATACTTTATATAAAAGCTTATTTGTAGCTGGTTCACAAATTGTAAATGGCACAATAGATTGTATCGTGCAAGTAGAACTGACCTGAGATATTGTACTTCAGTATCGATACTAACAACATTTTCAAAATTTTCTAAGATAGTATTACAAGTATTGTATATCATTAACACACAATTTCATAGCATTATGGTGCTGTTCAAGTCTATATTTTTAAGCCAACAGTAGCGGGTTCGATTTCAACGTGAGGAATTTTCATTGAAAATATTATAGTGTCAGGTTAAATAAGGTGCGTTATTGGGTGACACTAATTTAAAATGTTCAACATAAGTACCTATATTCTTTTAGATTAATTAATTCTCTTATTCGTCCAAAAAATAATTAAAGAAAAAGCTTCGAATGGAAAAATATGTCCAATCCTTGCATAAATTCATTCTATGCCTAACTAAGAATGATTTAACTTAGACTCGTCGCGTCGTGACATATATTCCGTTGTAGAATAATGTTAAAAATAGATACAGTAGAAATTGAAAAATAAATATAATATGATAAAGAATAAATTTCTTATCATAATATATCTGAAAAATATAAAAATGACAAAAGATTAAGCCATATTAAAATAACCACTATCGTTATTACAAAAAGCATGAAAACCCAGTTACATAAAAGAAAACAGAAACCATCTTAAGTTGTCTGCAAAGTAATTTTTCAAATGCACGCTTGATTTATTGTTCTAAGTTCAGTTCGGATCCAAACGTATGCTACACATACGCCCCAACGCATGAATAAAATATAGGCAGCTGTTACTGAATGAAACAGTGTTATATATTTCATTGTCTAACTATAACAGTTTCTTTTAAATTCGAAAACAGCTTCACGCTATTGTGTAGACGCTCGGTTCTTTTCGCCCTTAATTCGAGATATTGTGTGTTAAGTGGTTATTAATAACAAAAATAAGTTGTAATAAGCGTATAAGAATTTCGGCGTAGAACGCATGGCCGCTAAGGTCAGAGCGCTTGGACGCTTTCTAATGGCGCTGGTTCGTATCCCGCAGCGTACAATTTTTTATACGTTTTTTTAAAATTTATTTTCATATTCAAATAATTAAACACTCATTTTTCCATTATCTGTTCATAAGAAAAAAATCTCATATAAATAAGCACGGTGTTGGATGATGCAGTTATCATGTCACAATTTGTCAAAATAACTGAGAAAATGTCTATACGCAAACATTGCTTGTTTGACTTTGAAACTATGATCTTGAGGAGTTAAATTGTTCTTAAACTAAGTTTAACATAAATAACTTGTATAAGAGCTTACGAGAATACATATACTTGTTTATTGATTCGTAATGTACCTGAAACATACAAAAATAAATTATAACCTTAATTAAAATACAGGATCGCGATGCAATCGATACTTTTAATGAAAACACAGTTTTGAGTACACCTCAAAAATGCAACAAAGTTATAAAATAATAAATTGTATTAAAAATAGTATTTTTTTAACGAAATAAATAATTAGCAGCAACGTTAAACGCAATTTCATTAAAGAAATAGAATGGTGGGTAATGGCGGTGATTGATAATTATGCGACATTTATTTTGGTTTGACACAAAATCATAATTTTGCGTTTGTACATTTATTGCTGGCACTGTGGATACATTACATTTTAAAACTGTTCTATATGTTAACCCTGTTTCTCAATGCACAAGTAAATTTGCGTCACATATTTTGCCTTACTGACATGAAAACTTTATGCAGCCAAGCTTTTAATTTTTGCGTAATAGTTTGTACAAATTAAAACAAGTAGGTACTTGTATTAACGGACAACTGTTGGTATTTAGATAAATACTATTTATAACTCACAAAGCACTAAACGATAATAGCACCAAATGTTCGATGGAATTTGTCATATTTTGTAAAGATTTTAATTTTATTTATCTATATAAAAATATTTCCCTAGACACATTAATAGAAAGTAAAAAGAAGATGGTGAAATCTTACATCTGGTGGACGTGATACCTCATAATTTCGTTAGAATGCTAAGAAGTTTGGCGACTGTGCCATCTAGTGTACTTCACAACGAATATGTCTCTCTTAGGGGATAGCTGAAATTGTTAGAGGTATCAAAAGTTTTGTAAGTAACGTGGCAGCTATTGTTATCCATTTGAAATATAAAACCATTGTTGCATAGTTAAAAAAAAAATTTAAAGTGTTATTTGCACATTAGGAAATTGAAAAATACATAATTAGAAAACGTATAAAAATTGGAACGCAGCGTCATTTGAACCCGCGCATCTTGAAAATTGTTCAAGCGCTCTGGCCGTTAAACTATGCGTCCTACATCCAGCTACGAACAGAATTCTAAACACTTTTTTTCAACGCCAATCAATTTTGAAATTTTGATAGGTCCGTTGCTAAGGAAGGTCGCTCTTCCCTGGGTTACAAGAATTGCAGTACCGGTCTCTCCATATGGCTTTTAAGTTGTCACAAGGTTTTCAAAATAGAAAATAGCTTGAAGCCTTGAAGACAAAGAAATTCCCCAGATGTATTAGCAAGTCAATTTACGACTGATTATATTTTTTCTCTCTCTCACACACAGATTCACGCTATTCCTAACATAGTATGAGAAAAGCTAATGTCATATCACTTCGTTCTCCACTTTGCCCAGAGGGGGGGAGAGGAGAGCGGCGGACTTCAACGCGCTTCAACTTGTTCATGAGAGCGCAGAGGAATATAATTATTAATAATAGTAATAATAACACTTTATTGCACAAGAAATTACAATTTAGACTTAATATTTAAACTTAAATTATATGTGCAATGGCGTAATTAAATTATGATAATTTCACCGGGTGGGAATTGAACCCACAACCAGTCGTGATTACATGCTGCCCCACTGCGCTACAATGGCCTTAATTCGACACGATTATAATATATGGTTTAAATGTTTTAGAATATATAATATATTTATTTTCATATATAATTTATAAATAAATATTTGCACTGACACATGTTTTATGGATGTAAATTTGAAATATTTTTTTAGCTTATATTATAATTTGTTATAGTTTTTCAGGCCTAATCATTACTCAAATCATGAATGTTCTACTCGACTCGTTAGCTGGAACACAAAAAAGGTAGCCGTCAACATAAATGTTACAAATACCTCAAATAGCTTTACAGCCCGGATAGGCAGTAATCCGTCAAGCAAAAAGTGAAAAAATCACCGTTTTATTCCGAACCGTTAAACAAAAAAGGGACTAAACTTTGAATAATTTTCTTCCTCGTTGTTTATCATGATCGTTACATACGTATCCTCAATTTCCATAAAAAGTATACCTTAACAATATTGTCGTAACGGACTACTAATATATATACGAGAAACTTTTGCTTTGCCTTTGCCTATATGTAAGGTAATTGTATTAATAATACGATTTTTGCAATTTTATATTTATAAAGTATTTTTCAATGCAAAGTTCGCATCGTAAAGCATCGTAAAGTTATTAAAATAATAGCATTGCCAGACTACATTCTATAGTTTTGTAAGTCTTACAATCCACTGCCTACTTTAAATTTACGGACCAACCCTGCGGTGAGCAAATTTCAACTCTATATATCATGCTAAACTCTAAACTTACTCTTGGCTGCCCTCTCAATGACAATGACATATTTAACATAGTTACTTGCCTTTTGAGGCGTATTTTTTTAAAAAGGAGTATATTTTTCCTTTATATAATTAGCAACCATTTCTGCACGAATCCTAAAAACCATGATGTTAAATTATGTATCACAATCCACATATGGTACGTACAATGTCAGATTATATTCTTTGGCCACCAATCCTCACGGTCTAGTTATAAGTTGTAATAAGCTTATAACAATTTTGCCGTAGCTGCATGTATAACGTATAGCTTAGGTCAGAGCGCAAGGACGGTTTCCAAGAGGAGCGGGTTCGGGTTGCGCTACGTTGTAATTGTATAAATTGTCTAAAAATATGTTTTTCGAAAAATGTTTTTCACATCGTGAATTTTCACACGTGAATAGCTTAATAGTAACATTTTCGTCATAAGTTTTTAAAACAAATTATGTATAAAATATATATATTCTTAATTAATAAATCATCACATAAACACTTTCATAATTTTCTCATTTATTTCACAATAATTATAATAATTATATTATACGATACATATGATCAGTATTGTCCGCATATTAGGACAGGCACGGAAAACTTAGTGTTAAAATATTCTGTTCTCTGCTTGACACCCGAATTTGTGTCGTAGTGTGAAGGCGAATAATATTATGAGTATCAAAAATAATAAAAATTCAGTATAAAAAAGCCTCCATATCAAAAAGTTACGATGGTTTTAAAAATGCGAAGGCGTCAAAGTGTTTTATGGGATGTATTTTTTATATGTTGAAGTAAACCGGGTGAGTGCTGCGTTAAATCGTGCTAAGTGACCTTTTAATGCAGACCTTATACTAAAATATTGTTAGAATTTTGTATGTGTGTATTAAGTATATTTACGATTTTTTATTTACAAATTAGATAAAATAAAGTTATTGTTATATAACCGTTCTCTATAGGAAATTGTATCTTCCTAATTTAGACATAGTTTTTGGGTCAAATCAAAAAGTCATAAAAAGTAAAAAAATTAAAGAAAATATTTATTAACATTTTAAGGGGTTTTAAGGTGTAATTCACACACTTTGAAAATAGAGAAACATTTTTAGAAAACGTACAATTATTTGACAGCAGCCGCCAAGAGGTGAGGGCTAGAATACCGCTGCGTTCAAATTTTTAGATGTTTTCTAAAAATATTTTTTTTAATAAAAGAAAATGTTAAGCCATATCGGTCATAATGCATCGGCAATTAAGTAACAACAATAATCACAAAAAACATTTATTTAAGAAAACAATTTTAGTCACTTCTTCGACGCGCAATAGTAATTGCAAGCCAGATTGAGGAAGCTTCGAAATGTACATTGGAATCTAAACAGTAGTATGCTTGCTGGTGGCATACTTTTGTTTGATTTACAAACATAAACGTGATTAATGAGAAATCTAATCTTCACTACGCTTGAGTCAGCCAATAAAAGAAACTTATTCAGGTAGAAATATTAAAGAGTTTTAATAAATTGACTGTGTAAAGTTGTAAAGTTTATAATAGTCTGGCCTCCCTAGACCTGGTGTCTATTCGAATGTTATATTAATTTATCTCGAACTCTAAGAGCTGATGTACCAAATGAAACAAACGATCGACGATATTAAGTTAGAAAATTTTAAATTTCTTAATCGCTATTAAACTAGGCGTAGTGCTCTGCCATTAAATTAATTAACGGGAAATATAAAAGACTAATTAATTTATAACATTAATTTGATCTACTAATATAATTTACTATTACTGTAAATTACGACAAAAAAATACTTCATCAATCTTGTTGATATTCTAAAGTGTTTAAAAATGTTGTTATGCGAATTATAGCATATTTTCCAAATTAATATACAATATATATATATATTTATATATTTATGTTACCATTTTATGTTTCTTTTATAATTATTTCTTAAATTTACTACTGTAATATCCATATATACTGAGATAGCGTACGAATTGGCAAAACCCAGCGCTCCATTTTGTAGATCACGACGACGAGAAAAGCACATTGGCTTTTAAAATTTACTATGTACATTGTACATACAACTCAACTGCGCTATAAGATAAATTCGCTTGAGTTTTATATTCATATATGTATTTACCTATATGTAAGTTCAGTTTTACGCTTTAGCCCGCATACCAGTTTAGGCAGAGAGCCACAACACTTTTTCTCTCTCTCTCGCCCGAATGCGAGACATTGCGCATCGAGTGATAGAACTCAACGCAGTGCTTTGTCGTACTAGAGCTGGAAATTAAAAATATTAGATATATTTATTCCCTCACGTAGGATTGAACCCATTAAAAGATTTACAGTCATGTCATTGTGCCACGATGTGTTGTCTAAAACTTGTTACGAGAAAAAAAAAACATTTGTACCAGGTATACACATTTAATATGCTTTGGCGTCATTTTAATTAGATTTTGTTACATAAAACATAAAGAAATAAAATCCATGCTAACACAAAATCCGTCTTTAGGTAAGTTACCAATTTCTTGAATATTTAGAAAGCCTAGACATAAATGAAACGAGGGTATCATTTCATTTTGATAGTAAGTAACGACTTTTTGATATATTGATATAAATTACTTCAGATACTGTTTAAACTAGGTAGTTAAAATGTTAATAATTTTCTATTTATACTACATAATAAAACAGTAAAAAATTGTGTAATTACATTCAATATATTTGCGAAAACATTATTTATAATAATTTTTTTGTCTATCAGCTTGTCTGTTTCTTTGTAGTTATTGGATGAATTTGCATATAACTTTTTTGATGTATAGTTGTAACCTTGGGCGCGAACTAAGGGTATAACAGATTTCGAAAGCCACCTTTTAACAAAATTTGTTTAGGGAAATGCACATTTTCCGTTGATAAATTAAAAGTTAAATATACCAACACCTGTTGAAAATCCATAGTAGTCAATATCTAATGTGGTTTTAATGATACAAAACAAATAATTAATATGAACCAATTGCAAACCAATCACAAAAAATGCGCTCGCGGAGACTACGATTTTGATCCCTCCTCAATCCAAGCTACTTAACCCTACTCAAGAGTGGGTATAAAATAAAGAATGGAGTGTCTCAATGCTAAAATATCTCTGCCTATCCTCCCAGCTTAAGTTATAAAATAAGATACATAATTTCTATGAGTTAATACAAAATGAATAAAATTCATAGTCTAGTACTGGTTCGGATGACATCACAAGCCTCATTCAATCTAACGTTTTTGTAAGGCCATCTGGCAAATAAAATCTTGATTGATTAATCGCTCTCTTAGAAAATGGTGACAGAATGTCTAGTGTCATTCATTGCAGCCATTTATCAGAATTTATATATATATATATATATATATATATATATATATATATATATACCGAGTAGTAGTTGTACCGAACGATAGACTAATATCTATCATTAGAACATTGAAAACGTTAAGAAAATGGTGTCTGTACATTGAATATACTTAGGAAAAAACAATTTAGCCTCACGGTTTTTCTACATAACAGGGTAAATAGAGAGAACCAAGAGGGTCAAGACACCCGTCCTCCGCGCGTCTTGTCACCAGAGCGGAGAAATAAAAATTACCTAAATATTATTCCATTCCCCCTAATGGGGATCCAACGCACAACCATCTCGTTCCCAGTAAGACGCTGTCACACTGCGCCATGATGGCTTTAGATTAATAATTATATATAATGCATTTATTACATAGTATTATTATTCAGAAACATATAGTTGCTGCAGAATTACAACAAACATCACTCAAAATATCTACAAAAGAATTCATAATTAATATTCCTTAAAGAAACATTTCTTTAATATCAATATAATTTCATAAAGTCTTTCAAGCTGCAGGACGAGCTGTTGTCTCGCAGCGATTCTTTCAAGCAAGACGTTGCAATTATGAAAGCTGATTTTTTTATACATTACCCCTTGTT
The DNA here is from genome assembly GCA_038994665.1 of Podotricha telesiphe. Lineage (NCBI taxonomy): Eukaryota > Metazoa > Arthropoda > Insecta > Lepidoptera > Nymphalidae > Podotricha > Podotricha telesiphe. The sequence goes on along the minus strand of JAOYRR010000284.1, from coordinate 2,093 downwards.
TTTTGCATTTTACAGTTAGTTTGTTTTGAAGCATGCATTGTTTCGAGTTTCTACAAAAAGCACCGTCTCGCTCAGTTACAAAGATTATTAGTACCTTGGTTCGGTCTCAGTTATGTAACTCCAATTAGTCGCTTCGTTGCATTGTTATGCAATGCCTACAAATATTAAGTAAAAGAGTATTAAATAGTTACTTATCTAATCTTTTTGTACAGAATAATATTTTTTGCTTCGGCAGAGAATCGAACGGGTGGCCTATGTTATATATATACCTGTTATTTTGCGCGTCATATATTTTAAATAAATGTGTAAATACAACAGAGCAAGCCATAGTTTTTACTAACAATACGTAAAATTCTATAGGGGCGTCCTAAGAGATTATTTTAAACAAATGAATTATTTTAGATTCACACAATCTATCTCTCTATTTGAACGTATTTTTATTTTCACAGAGCTTACTGTCTAGGGAACAATATGTGGTGGCTCTCATCAGCACAAAATTTCTGCGAGTGAATGAAAAAGGTATTTACATGTTTCGAGCAAATATTTTGTTTTTCCTTCAGATTGATTTCTCTGGCTTAGTTAGTCTAAATGGTTAAAAAGTGATTTACTGAATGGTTATAAAGTGGATCATTGTGAGGCTTGAACCAGGAACCTCAGAGTCAGATTAAATATTGTTTATCATAAGAATGTTTTCTGTCGATAAAGACGATTCGAATTATTAAAGAAAAAAATTCATGGTGAAAAGCTTCTGAGTGAATAAGCAAAATATTCACTCACAATCAGCCATTTATTCTTCTTTTACTTTCTGTAAAATAAGTGGAGAAAGTCTTTGAATGATATTTTAAATTAAAATCACAAATAAAGTTTAGTCAGTAATAAAGTACATTTAATATTCCATTAAATGCTACCTTCATTTTCTTTATAACTTTTCCATGTAACTTCGATGATATTCTAGACGTAATTTTAAACTCCAACTCGTTCAAGTTACTGCGAAGATTGATTTGTAGTTGGAACTTTCTTGCTTTATACAAGTTGCGAAACAAAAACTTTCCATCATTTTAACGAGCATATTTCTTTTAAAAACTTTATGATATTTTTTTGATATTTTATGTAAATTTTAAGAACAAATGATGGTCTTATTGTGACGTAGTTAACATTACATTTAATTAGAAACACACGCGCTTTTGTTTTATTTATTTATGTAAGTAATCAATTTTTACATAGAATAATGCAAATTCAATGTGCAATTCAATTCAATTCAAACACAAGTGCCATATTTATACAATTAAAAACGGGTAACAATTTTAAATATAATTCTCACCAACACATCCAAATAAATAAGTTACTACATAAATAAGTAGAACTGAAGGTAGATTTACATTAACGACTTTTCATTCAATAAACAAGACTACGAGTGTATCAGTATATACAGGCTGATTACATTTTAACAATAATTATTATTTATTTTTGACTTAAGCTGTTTTTTTTACAATAACATTTTTTAAAATTTTTTTTTTATTCTCCATATGATTGATTGCGTAATCAAAATTCTGCTTGCTGTGCAATGAGTATTAATCTAGCTTATTTAAAAATATATATTTAGCTTTCACAAGTGGATTTGTATATGCACAAAATATGCGTTGCTTTGTAACATATGTATATCCAAAAACCATGACGGTAAGTATTTATTGTCATAATTGAATGTACTTTTAATAGAATTACATGAAAAATATCACCTTTCTCTATTTTTTCTTCATTTTATATGAATTCAACTGCATCAAATTAAATAAACCTCAGTCCGCATAATTTTCATTAAAAAGGGTATAAATTCCCGTTACACACAAAGTTCACGTTAATATAAGGATTATATATTCTTTGGAACTTTCAAAATGTACGCCAAAATATTTCAATGAATGATTTAAATACCACTCTGAATTGTAAACTGACCAAAGCGTGTAAGAAAATATGAAGTCCGGTACACAATGCAAATTAGTTTATAACGATGTGAAGGTAAATAAAAAAGCGTATAGTTATTATTTATTAAACATTTTACAAAATTGTAAAACGATTTCTTACAATAATATTTCATTTTT